>PVHX01010625.1:0-68949 GCA_004024805.1 Geosciurus inauris | reverse complement strand
AAGTGAGAGGCATGGATTGGAACTTAATATGGTGGTTTGAGGATGTCTAGGAGGAAGGGAAAGCCCTCAGTGTGGATAACTCCTAGAAAGTGTGCTCTGGCAGAAAGAGTTGTTGGTCAATAGCCAGAAGGAAATACTTCCTGACAATAGTAGGATTTCCATAGGTAAAGCTTGGCTAATGGCATTAAAGAGAACAAGACGTGTGAAAAACAGCTTAGAGGAGATAAAGTACAAGGTAGGTTTAAAGAAAAGCAAGTGGACTGTTGGGGGGAAAATGTGGGCTGTGCATGAAAGGGAACAGGAAAAGAGGTTGGTCACATATAGTCAAGGGCTTTGACAGGGTTGATGATTGCATATGTTATTTGAGGTTGTGCTATGAAAGCTGTATTGAGACAAAAGCAGGACTAGAACCAAGATCTTTCAGCTACTGAGCCCCTTCTATGGCAACATGAGCCCATTCAACCTGTCATCATAGCACAGGTATTAATGATAATAATGAACATTTGTATAGCACTTCATGGATGACAGTGCTTTTGCCTGCAATATCTGAGCTGATCCTGATAGCACCTCTGGCAGGTAAGCCAAGATACTTTACCTCCTTTTTGTCAGAACTGAAAGGACTGTTTCATAGGTTACATTTCTAGGCTTTCAGTTGAGAAAGTGATTTCTAAGATTTTGCAGGTTAGATTTCCTTGCAAGCAGATCTTACCTCAAGTTTAATGTACAGGAGATTTATGAGGCAGTGCTCTTGGGATCAAGGCCTGAGGAAGGAAAGGGAAGGGAGGGGAATCGGACAAAGGAAGAACTGGGGCTGAAATACAGTCTTGGTGGAAGTCAGAGTTTATCCTATGGCACAAGGGAATGAAAATGAATGAAGCAGGTACCAGGCCAGGTACTTTTATGTCAGTGCTACTTCTCCCAGCAATTGAATTCAGTCTTGGCCTCCTGAGAAGCAGTGAGTCAACCCTCTCTCTTCGGCAAAGGCAGTCCAGTTAAGGACTTACAGTTGGCATTGCTACCCGCAGCTGGAGGAATGAGTCACTGCTTCCTGAAGAGATCTGGGCACACCCCAGGGTACTTTGCATAGCTAGGCATCCTTGCTAAAAAGCCCTTTAGGTTAGTCTGAGCCCCTTACTTAATGCATATGGAAACTTGAGGCTAGAAAATAAACAATACTGAGCTGAGATAAACAAGATTGCTAAGTTGCCATTCTAAACCCCTTTTTTCTGCCCTGTGCATTGTCAATATAACAAGATAGACAGGTGGAGCAGGGTGTGACTAGATTGCAGTTGATATCCCCTTGAGACTTCAGAACACAATATGCCTGGCATTTTATAATTTTGATGTGGAGATGTAATATAGTCCTAACCGACCATATGACCTAACTCTTCTACTTTAAGTGTTAAACTGTAGTAAAAATATATCAAAGGATATGAAAAAATAATCTGTTTTGAATTTATCTCTCACTAGGGAAAAAGTAGTAACTTATTGTTCCTGTGAGGACAGGTACTGTAGAGAAGGAGAGTAAATCTCTGTCTACTCAGCAAGCCTGAGTCACACTCTACCATGAGGATACCTCTTGGAATAACTAGGTAATCAAAGCATAGTGTTCTTCAAGCACTTTGTTTTAGTCAGCTTTTTTGTTGCTGTGACCAAAAGACCAGACAAAAACTAGAAGATGAAAAGTTTATTTAGGGCTCTTGGTTTAGAGGTCTCAATTCTTAGACAGCAGACTCCATTACCTGAGGTGAGGCAGAACATCATGGCAGAAAGGTATGGTGGAGGAAAGCAGCTCAAGACATGGCAATCAAGAAGCAGAGAGAACTCCACTCATCAGGGACAAAATATAAACCCCAAAGATATGCCACCAGTGACATGCTTCCTCCAGCCACTACTCACCTGCCTATTGTTATTGCCCAATTAATCTATACCAGTGGATTATGCACTGATTAAGTTTAGGCTTTCATAACTCAATCATTTCACCTCTAAACATTTTTGTATTACCTTACATATGAGCTTTTGGGAGATAGATTTCTAAACCATAACCCACTTGTAATAGGCAGGTCATTATGCCATAGATCATAAGGACCAAGACATCTAGAACTGAGCTCCACAAGTGCACAGTCTCATTCTTGAGATAAGACACATCTAGGAAGTTAAGCAACAATATGATTTGCTACATTATATTAACTCTAAGTGCCCAGAATGAATGGTAATAAGGAATGGAAAAGGGGGGAAAGGCAATAGGTAAGCTTCATTGAGTGTTAGGAACTATCTCATAACCCTAGAGGTTAGTATTTTTATGAAATTCATTTTCACTTGAGGGATTGGAAGTATAATGAGGTGGCAGAATAGAAGTATAGTGAGGTAAGGGAATGTGTCCACCTTCATGCTGCTGATGAGTAGCAGAGGCTGACAAGCTGGTTCTGGATTCTATAGGCATAACCACTTTGTGATACTGCCTCTCCTGAGATGCTAGTGGGGATCAGTAGGCTTCTGGGTACATTTTGTTTGAGCTCTGAAAAAGATATCTTCCTCCCAGTTTACACCCAGGACAAACTCATTTCTAGATGCAGAATTTCAGAAACTTCTCCTTTCAGCTGTTTCTTACATATCGCTGATTTTTACACAGAATGGGATTGTATGTGACCTTAGGCAAGTTATTTAACCTCTCTATGCCTCAGTTTCTATATCTGTAAACTGGAAAAATAACATACCTGTGCCATGGGATCAGTTGAGGAGTTGATACATGTATAGTACATAAAATAGGATCTGACACATAGTAAACATTCAGTAATCTCCTTTGAGACTTCACTTTTAGAATTCTCTATCAGAATGGCTAACTAGCAGGGACTTGTTAAAAGCTGGATAGATACAGACTTCTGGGGTTGGGGTGCTTACTGCCTTTATGCATGAGAAATCACCTCTATCCACTCCCTTCCTGCAGTAGTACACTAGGACAGATCATCACCATGGGTAGCTGGCAGCTTCTGCTGATCCAAGAAACAAGAGTTGGCTTACAAACACAAACTCAAGTTTCTCCTAAGCAACCTTGCCTCTTCACAGTGTTGTTCATGTCTAGGAAAATACTTTTTAAACCACCAATCAGCCAAAATTCAAGCATACAGTAGCTATAGAGCGATACCTATATAAGAAAAGGAGTGACATATTTAATTAACCTTCATAATCACGTGAGTCACTACTGACAGGAAGTGAATTCTACAGAAAGAACTGATTATCTCTGGCACTGAATGGCAAGAACATTTTAGGAGAAAGAAGTTTGTTTTAATTACTTGGTAGTTCCAAATATAGTTTCTGTATGCTTAGTCCTTTTTCATAACGGACCCAAATTTAATATTTTCTAAGGATTATTTAAGTATACTCAAACTATGATCTGGGGGCAGATTTTAGTCCATAAACTATAACCAGACTGCAAAAAATTAAAAATGAAATTTGGGAGTTGAGCACTTAGAAACCTTAATAGTAATTTGATAACACCTCTGGGACATCTGAGCTATGGTCAGTGATATCTCCTTGTTGATTAGGCTGTTGATTGTTTTGAATGACAAATCACATATGGTAAGAATTGCATATTAGTCCTATGAAATAAGATCATGTATCAGTCTGTGGAAGTTTGGAAATTTAAAAAAAAACAAAACTGGTCCTTCATCATGGATGGGTTGAGAAACACTGCTCTAGGAGAAAAACATTAAATAGCTCTCTAGGTTTGGTTATAGTACATTTTGTTGGACGCTTTTTCTTTAACTGGTCTTGCTACTAATTGCTATATTACAAAATTGAATTACAAAAGCATAATTGGTCTTCACTAGTTAATGCAAACTTCTAAGTAGAGTTTTAAAAAAATGTGGCATTTTGAAGCAGTATGAACTTAACCCATATTGGCCTTCATCATCCTCAACTCTTACAAGCATCTATAGGTTGCAGATACATTCATGATTTCTCTTATAGAGAGACCATGAAAAATATATTTAAAAGGAGTAGATGATGATAATCCATTTCTCACTGGAGCCACTGTTCAGTGCCCTTAAAGACTCTTGTCTAATTTTCATTAATCCAATCCTGAATACCTTTCACTCCTGAATATATGGTTCTGTTTGTATTTCTAGGTCTTAGTAAATGGTGGGAATAAACTTTACTCTTGGCTATCACATGTCCTTTCTCATACTTGCTAAAAGGTCTCTTTTTTTAAATAGGAGAATATATTTGTTGATCGATCAAGGATGGCCCCAAAGACTCCAATAAAAAATGAACCAATTGATTTATCAAAGCAAAAAATCTTCACGCCAGAAAGAAATCCCATTACTCCAGTTAAGCTTGTTGACAGACAGCAGGTAGAGCCATGGACACCCACAGCTAACCTGAAGATGCTCATTAGTGCTGCCAGTCCAGACATAAGGGACCGGGAGAAGAAAAAGGGACTCTTCAGACCCATTGAAAACAAGGATGATGCATTTTCAGACTCTCTACAGGTAAAAAGACTGTTCTCCCCTGGCCTTGGTTAGAACTCAAAAAATTTTACTTGTTTATTAAAAAGTCAGAATTCTTAGATTTTTGATTTCTGAAAAATGTCTTTATTTTTCTTAATGTCTTTTTATTTATACTTAAGTATATTTATTTATGCTATAAATATATTTATTTAAACTTAAGTCTTTGTATTTATAACTGAATTCTCAACCTGTGTCTTTTTTTTTGTAATGAATGCTTTTTCTCCTTTGTATCATACTCCCTTGATCAAATTATAAAAAGATAATTTTTACTTAGTTGTTATAATTTTGATTTAATGGAAGAATTTAGATTTTTTTAAAAAGCTTTGAATTTTAATTTTGCTCAGATCTTAAGTTTAAGTTTTGACTTGGGAAATCCCATTATGCTCATATATGTTCAGTTTATTGGTTTTGCGCTTTATTAATGTTAAGCCATTTTTAAATTACGTGTCCTGTGAAGAACCAGAATTATAAAAGCAGCATATTTATACTTAAAAAAAACAACTCTGGTTATTCATTTTTACTCTCCCATCATACTTTTCTCTAGATTTGTTAAGAAAAGTTACTTACAGATTTGAGTGTTCTTAGCTGTCTTTTCTCCTTGTGGTATATATTTTAAGCTATAAAATTTGCCAAAATGAAGAAATTGAGAAAAAGATGTCCTGAATTGCAACTTGAAATTAATAGAACAAGATGAATTTAATTTACTATGCATATCATTGCTGTAGTAGAACAGATTTTCTCATACAACTAGATGTACAACATACAGTTTTGAGGGTAATTTCTATATGCTTGAAGCTAGAAAATTTTCATAATTCCTCTTTTAAGTGTAAGCTGTTCTTTGGCTTCCTTTCTATGTTATATTTGATGTGGAAAGCACAAGGAGCTTGTTTTCAAAGGCCTAGGGTTCAAATCTCTAGTTTTATGAGTAGGGGAAATGACACATAGTCACTGTACTTTAGTCTACTCATCTCTAATATGGGAGTTGTGGGCTTGCCCTGGTTTTATTGGGATCATAAAAATTTAATAAAATTGTGTGCTTTTTGCTGTCAAAGGAATATAAATATTAGTTGTTTTTTAAATTTTCTTGACAAACTATAGCAAAGTGAAAATCATCAAATGGGAATTGTCATAACCTCTTTGAGAAGGTAACATTAATACCTACTTGTTATAACTAGTTGTTTAATGTGTCCCTAAACAATTAAATTTTTGATTTCCTACACAAACTTTAAAAGATTTTAACTGATCAGTCCCTTGATATGCTCACTACTATTAGGTAGTAAGTGCCTAAAATTTGAGTGGCTTTAAAATGCTTTTAATATCTTTTTAAAATTGGTTCTTTATTACCTTATATAGACTGTTTGATCACATGAAGTACACTTAGGCTTGCAATACCTTTAATACCCAGGAGCCTAAATCCCAGCGCCAAACCAAAACAGAACTAATAATTTACATCTGAATAACCATTCTCCTTTAATTTGTATTTATCATTTCTTTGCCATTTTAAAATCACCATATCACATGTGTGTGTTCCTGTATAGTGTGTTGTCTTCACACACAGCTATAATTCTGTAATTTTCATTGCTGTGTAACATTCCATTGCCATGGAGCACCATGATTTATTATCCATTCTCCTGTTGGAAGTGATTTGGGATGTTTAAAGTTTGGGACTAATTTGAATTATGTAGCTATGATATGCTTGTTCATGCCTCTTAGAATATATATATAAGCAGTTCCTAGATCAGTGGTTCTCAAAGTGTGAACTTGGCACTTCAGTGTCCCCAGAGATTTTTTCAGGGGGCCAAAGGGCTCAAAACTATTTTCATAATAGTACCAAAATATTTGCCATTTGAACTGTCGTTCTCTCCTGAGTATATACTGAAATCTTCCAATAACTACAAAATGTGGATATTGCAACAGATTGCATACAAAAGCAAGCATGAGAATCTAGTTCTTTTCTATGAAATCAGATACTAAAGAGATTTGAAAATATATAATATATAAAATTGATCTTTTCTCACTAAACACCTTCACTATCTCAGTTTTTATTTCTAATATGGTAAATATCAATAGAGGAAATTCACATAAAAAGCCCTCAGTAATTTTTAGGAATATAAAGGAATCCTGTGAACAAACTGAGGACCAGTGTTCTAGGCTATATACCTATTGTGGGAATTGCTAGGTCATTGGATATGAAAATGTTTACAAGATAATGTTAGATTATTTTGGAAAGTACTGTTTGCTTCTACCACTAATATATAAGCATTTATTGATCCATATCCTCTATGACACTTGAAATTGTCAAACTTACTAATTTCTGCCAATCTAGTGAGTGTATAGTTCATATCTTCCTGTGCAATTCATTTGCTTTCCCTTGATTATCCAGGTGGTTAGCTTCTTTCCACATGATTGCTGTCCATCATGTTTTACTCTTCAGTGCAGTGCCTATTTGTGTTCTTTGCCAATTTTTTTTTTTTGGTACTGGAGATTGAACTCAGGGGCACTCGACCACTGAGCCACATCCCCAGCCCTATTTTGTGTTTTATGTAGAGATAGGGTTTCACTGAGTTGCTTAGCGCCTCGCCATTGCTGAGGCTAGCTTTGAACTTGCGATTCTCCTGTCTCAGCCTCCCTAAGTGCTGGTCTTTGCCAATTTTTATTGTGGTTTTTTAATTGATTTGTAGGAGGTGATTATATATTCTTACACTAAACCATTATCAGTTGTATGTGTTACAGTACATACATACATATATATTCTTTCAGTTTGGCAATTGTCTATTCCTTTTCTATTGTTTCTTTTTTTTTTTTGGAAGTGCTGGGGATTGAACTAAGGGCCTTGTGCATACGAAGCAAACACTACCAACTGAGCTATATGCCCAGCCACCCTCTATTGTTTCTTGATGGAAAAAAGTTCTTAAGTTTAACATAGTCCTTGTGTATAAATCCTTTATTTTAAGGGTGATGTTTTTATGTCTATTTAAAGAAATCCTTTCTATTCCAAGATTAGAAAAATATTCTCCTTTGTATGTGTAGTGAGTGAAGAATACAATTTCATGTTTCTGTATGTATAATGACTTGTCTCTGCACCAATTACTTGAGAGTTCTTCCTTCCCTCAGTTAGCAGTGCTACTTCTGCCATATGTTAAATCTCCATTTTTGTGTGTTGTGTTTATGGACTCTTTTCTATTCTATTGGACAGTTTGTCCATTTTACACCAATACCATAGTGTAAAGCAGGACCTTCAACTTTTTTTTTGGTACCGGGGATTGAACTCAGGGGTACTGCACCACTGAGCCACATCCCCAGCCCTATTTTGTGTTTTATGTAGAGACAGGGTCTCACTGAGTTGCTTAGTGCCTCACCATTGCTGAGGCTAGCTTTGACTCGCGGTTCTCCTATCTCAGCTTCACAAAGTGCTGGGATTACAGACGTGAGCCACCCCGCCCAGCTTAACTTATTTTTATTCAAATGTGTTATACAGCTATTCTTGGTCTTTCATATATACTTTAGATTGGATTTTAATTGGGGTTGCATTAAATCTGTATATTAACTTGAGATGAGTTAATCTATTTGTGGTACTAAATCTTCCTATCCATGAAGATAGTGTATTTCTCTAAGTTTTAAGTATTCTCTCAGATCTAAGTTTTAGTACTTTATGCAAATAGATTTTTCCAGAATTATTTCTAAAAACCTTATTAGTCTTGTTGGGCATGGTTGTGCATACTTGTAATCCCAGATACTTGGGAATCTGAGACAGAAGAATTGCAAGTTTGAGGCTAGTCTAGATAACTTAATGAGACTGTCTCAAAACAAAATTTTTTAAAAAGTCTGGGGGTGTAGCTCACTGGTATAGTACTTGCTTAGCATGTGTGAGGTCCTGCGTTCAGTCCCTAGTACTGCCAACAGCAACAACCACCACCACAAAAACACTATCAGTCTTGTTGCTATTGAAAATATCTTTTCAATTCATTTTCTGTTGCTGTTACATAGGAATGAAGCTTATTTCTAAAATACATTGTTTTGTATTCAGCTTCCTTATGTAAAATCCTCATTTTTAGTAGTTTGAGATTTTTTTTTGAGCAAACAAGTCATTTCCATTCATATGTTCTGCAGAATGAAAATGTTGTTTAGTCCTTTCCAATCCCTGTGCCTCAATTTCTTTTTCTTGTTCTCATGCACTGACTAGGATCTCCAATATGGTGTGGAAGAGGAGCACTGAAAATGGGCATCCTTACCATTTTCCTGATTTTAAGGGAATGTTTCCAAGGTTTTCCTATTAATACAGATGCTTGCTTTTGGGTTTTTATAAATTATCTTCACTGAAGAAGTTCTCTCCTAAGTTTTCTAAGGACGTTTCTTAAAATCATGAATGAAGTTTATCAAATGCTTTTTCTGAATCTTTCAAAATAATCAAATCATTTTTCTTCCTATATTCATCCATTGAAAACCCTTTTACTTTCTTGGGCCTTTTCAAATGTGGTTCGATGAGATAATGCTATTGTTTACTTACAATAAAAAAATAATAAGAAAAAAGAAAATTACTTAATGACCTTTGTGCAGTTTCATCAATCTTTAGTTGATTGTAAAATGTACAACAGTTAGGAAATACAATGCAGGTCAGTGCATCTTAAACTTACATGTCAACATGAATCACCCAGTAATGAAAAGGCAGATTCTGGTGCAGCAGGTCTGGAATGAGGCCTGAGATTCTATATTTCCAGCAAGCTCCTGATGATGCTAATTCCATTGATCCAAGGAGCATGCTAGTAGCAATGGTATAGCAAATAATTTATACGATTACATTGTTCATTTAAAAAATTTTAAACAATAGACTCAGCCTTGTGTTGCAAAGGTGAACAGCTTCAGTCCAGAGAAAGCAATAGGGGGAAAATATTAAGAAAATTATATTTAAAAATGTATTTTAACTAGAATCTCAGATGGTGTGGATTGGGATGACCCATTCAAACCCATTTGCCAATACCAGTCCTCGTGATTTCTCCATTATGATGTTAACCATGACATTTCCCCCTTCCCTTCTGTGCCTTCTGTAGCTTGATGTTGGGGACAGTGCCGTGGACGAATTTGAAAAGCAAAGGCCAAGCAGAAAACAGAAAAGTTTAGGACTGCTGTGCCAGAAGTTTCTAGCTCGCTATCCAAGTTATCCCTTGTCAACTGAGAAAACTACCATTTCTCTAGATGAAGTTGCTGTCAGTCTTGGTATGTATCACCAGATTTGCTAGAGGCCTATTACCAGTTACAGTGGTAAACTGGTTTCCTTGGGAGGGAAAAGGTTTCAGGTGGCCTCTTTTATTAACTAAAGAATGCTATTTCAAAGGATGGGGACAGAGGAGCAGGCAGAGCTTTCTTCATCACCATCAAATTTCCCTTCATTCCTGGAAGCCTCCTAGACCAAATAAAAATTCAGGGGTTTTTTGTTTCTATTTATTTATTTATTTATTTTAAACCTTAAAAAATATTTTTGTAAGAGGCAACATTCTTTGAGACTTAAGATTACAAATTAACATCTCATTTTAAATTCATCTTCAGATATGACTCAGACAATATTTAGAATTATCCTTTTTTTTATTTTTAATAATGCTTCTAAGAGATCAGACAGCAGTAGTTTTTATTTCCTTTATATAAACAAGATTTGAGAGCAAGAGCATTGTGTTTGAAACTGTATACCATGATATTCACAGCAAACATGTCAAACTAGAAAAAGCACATCTGGACAAAACTCAAACAGCTAAACCTCATAACAAAGAAGAATACCCGTGTTCACGTGGCATGAGCATGTATAATGTGTAATGGATATATATGCTGTAATATGTGTACAGCTGCTTCAGAATAGAGACCCCTAGTGGACATGAGTGTAGTTGGATTCAGGATGATCGTGTTGATAATCTTTAAAAATACAGAAGTCACAATGATCTGAAGATGTAAGTGTCCCCTTAAAAAATAAGGGGACACTTTACATACAAGGGAAAAAGCATTTTGAAGAAATCGGCTAAACAGATAAATGACCGATATTTTGTTTCTTAATTCTGTCCCTTTCATAGCCCAGAAAAAAATGTGCCCCGGTAGAGCATTGTCAATCTGAATTATTCAAACTAATAGCTAAGATGATGATTTTGGTTGCTGGAAACTGAGATAATGAGTAGGCAGTGGGTTGTGATGGGAAATCCATGAGCTGGATTTGAAGCCCAGCTCTTGAATTTATAGGCTGTAAGAGCTTTAAAAAGTTAAACTCTTCTTGTCTGTACCAGAGACCACAGTACCTACCTTGCAGAGACATCGCAAGGGTGGGAATGATGGGATAACATGCCTAACTTAGTCCATGGGTAGTTCTTGCTATTGAGTAGAACAGTTTCTGCTCAGTTCTTACTAGATTGTTCCCTTCTCCCCTAGACCCTCAACTGTCCTGTCAGCCTCTATAGCTAGGAAGAAATAGAGTGCTGGGGTTGGGGATCTATTTTGAAACATAGAAGTATAATGCAGTTTTCTACAATTTCTCACAATCAAACAAGAAAATGAGTCAGGTGGACAGAGGCACAGTGAAGAGCCAGTTGAGGCACAGGGTCCTGGAAACTAGTCTTACAGAAAATAAGGGTAAAGTAACAGCTCATCTAGTATCCTCACTGGAAAGGAAATATCCAACTTCCATTCAGGAGTCTTGACTGATGTCACTGCAGAAAAGAGTAGATGTTGGAGAGAGATGTTCCAGGTCCCAGGGGGGATGGAAGAGTGGACTTATGCTCTAATCTGGGCTACAGAGAATTCTGTAGCATTCCATGTTATAAAAGGCTGCCTGGAGCAAAACTCCAGAGGTTTTTTAACAGCTTCCTAATGCTTGTAATCATCCTGACCTGCCCAGTAAGCATGCCATCTCTCTTCACATGAGATTGGAAATGAGATCCCTTCTTAGAAGCTATTTCATTGGTGACCATCCTCTGGGGGTGAATCTAAACTCCTTGCCATACCCTGGTTTTCAAGCTGCAAAACCATATTTTAACCAAGGATAAACGGAACATTCAAATACTATTATTTCCCAGATTCTGGTGCCATGTAGATCTGACACTGATATGGGTAAGAATTTAAAGAAATGGGAATGACTAAGGAAAACAGCACAGCCTCAAATTATTTTACTAGGTTGAGAGTTATTCTCAGTTCCATAGGGAACAAAACCAAGGGAAACATGGCAACAGTTAGTAAGTCCTTGACTGTACAACTAATGTCATGACTAGAATTAATATACAAATGAACAGGGGCTGCAGTTGTAGCTCAGTGGTAGAGTGCTTGCCTAGTATGTGTGAGGCACTCGGTTTGCACCACATTAAAAAATAAATAAATAAAAGTATCATGTCCATCTACAATTTTTAAAAAAAATAAAAATACAAATGAAAAAGGCAGCTAATGCCAGGGGAAACCTTTCTGAGAGCAAGCCCCTAGAGTAACCTACAGGTCTAAATACCTGTGAAATGGAACTTTTTAGTGCATCAACCTCCAGTTAAAGATTGAAATGGTGAGTGATTAAGCAGATAAGTGACTGTTAGGTTGGTTTTCACCAAATCACCTGCTAAGCACCCTTTGTGCACAGATAAACATTTTATTTTCCAAGTGGTCAGGATCTTCTTTTATTTTGCCTGGGATGTCTAGCCACTAGATGGAGACTTAACAGCTTGTTATCAAATACGAAATAACAAAATAGCCTGGCATATGGCTGGCCCTGGGGTGTCTCACTTGCATTCACATGACATTTCTAATGGGAAGGTTTATAGATTGTTACACTCTAAACAAGATCTGTTAATATGTGAAAACAGACTGGAATAAAGAACCAGGCACTTGTGGTCAAGGGGTTGCTGGCTGCTCCTGCCAGCACCTTCCAGCAGGCACCTGGCACCAAAGCCTAAGCTTCCGAGTGGGACGGATTTTTCAGGGTCATGAACTGAAATGTTCTGATGTGACTGTGAAGTGCCTCTTTGTGCACGTGATAGAACTTCCCCTCTACTCCAGAATTTCCTTTTAATGTGGTGGCTTTCTCACATTAAATCTCTGAAAGGCCCAAAGCTGCATTCACTGAGTCTGACCTGCTTATATAATAGCTCCTGGCATGTGCAATGAAAGAGGGAATCTTTGTAGCTGGGCTGGTTTTCTGTAAGGTTTTTGTTATGGATACTTAGATGAGAGCAAAAAAGTGGGCCTGGGGTCCTGTTGCACAACAGAATGAATCACAGGCATGAGATTTTTTAAAAATCTGTTTCTACTTTGACCTCTTACGTTAGCAGGGATTTTAGGTATCTCTAATGCCATGTAAAATATTTAGAGAAAATTAACACCAACTGGTGACCCTTTACATTTATGGTCACATTTAATCCACGTCATTTTATGAGATAAATTCCAAGGCACAGAAAGGTTAAGTAACTTCCAGGATCGCCCAAGTAAGGGATAGGTCAAGGATTCAAATCCAGTAGTCTGACCCCAGAGCCCTCCATGCTGATTATTTTTGGTAATTCAGTAGATAGCTCATAATCGTAGCTACTTCAGTAGTGTAGGGAAAGTGGGAGGAAACTGATGAATTGCAGTGGTCACCCTGTCTGTGCCTTACTATTGGACTGCTTGGCAGGATATGGTGAATGAGAACATAGGGAGAGTCGTCAGTAGCCATGGTGAGAAAAAGAAGACTCATGTTCTTCCAGTCCTAGCTATAGCTTCCTCCAGCAACTTTAAAAGGGTACCCAAAGCATATTACCATCCATTTTCTTTACTAGGCTGTTAAGAGTTTTCAAGGTTAGCCAGGCATGGTGTCACGGTGTCGTGCACCTGTAATCCCAGTGACTTGGGAGGCCAAAACAGGAGGATTGCAAGTTCAAGGCTGGCCTCAGCAACTTGGCAAAGCCCTAAGCAACTCAGTGAGACCCTGTCTCAAAACAAAAAATAAAAAGCTGCAGATGCAGCTCAGTAGTAAAGCCCTCTGGGTTCAACCCCCAGTATGAAAAAAAAAATGTTTTCAAGGTTGATGTTACATCATTCAAATCATAAGAAAGGATAGTATTGCCCAATAATAAAGTGGCAGTTGTTAGTTTATTTTATAGTCTGTATAATTGGGAATACAAGCCACAATCAACCATTCAAACCCTGAGAAGCAGTGGTATTGTCCAATAATAAAGTGGAGTTGTTAGTTTATTTTATAGTCTGTATAATTGGGAATACAAACCACAGTCAACCATTCATCATACTGTTATGCATATTATGCAATACCACCAGTTCTAATTTGCAGAAATGTTTGTGTGGTTAGCCTAACGGGTCTAAAGAATAGGTGCTATACCATTAACGTCACACAGATGGAACTATTTACCATCTTGAGGAGATGGTAAATAGCTTAGATCTGTTTAGCTTAGATCTGTTTCAAGGCTGGATCAAAAGAAGAAAAAATTTCTGTTACTTGCATCCTTATAGGTTGAATTCATTGATCATTCACATATGATGGGCATTACATTGAGCACCATACAAAGTAGTTCCTAGACATGGTCTAGGCCCTTACGGAATTTATACTCAAAAATGTTCATCTGCATCATGTCTGTTGGCTTCTGTTTTTCAAACAGGTGTAGAAAGGAGACGCATCTATGACATTGTAAATGTGCTAGAGTCACTGCATCTGGTCAGCCGGGTGGCCAAGAATCAGTATGGCTGGCATGGACGGCATAGCCTGCCAAAAACCCTGAGGACCCTCCAGAGACTTGGAGAGGAGCAGAAATATGAAGAGCAGATGGCCTACCTCCAACAGAAGGAACTAGACCTAATGGATTATAAATTTGGAGAACGTAGAAAAGATAGTTGTCCAGACTCCCAAGATCAACAGTTACTGGATTTCTCTGAACCCGACTATCCCTCTTGTGAGTCCATTGTAATCTCATGAATATTAGCAGTGAGAGTGATGATCTTTTCTGAAGAGATTCACTACTAGGATGAGAAGTGCCAGATATATAACCCAGAGGGAGATGTTCCCTTATTTTCTACTGAAGAAAGGGAGACAGATGGCTCCCCAACCAGTCTGTCTGCTACACCTCACTTAAAATCAATCTGGTGGCAGTTCACATGGTATTTGACATGTCTGGACTATAGATCATTTATAGTTCTCCCATTGTAGATTGATGGGCCCATTCTTGTTTTCTTTTTATGATAATTTATTTTGAAGTTATCTTTTCAGTTTTTTATTTATATGTTGGAGTAGATTATGTAGAAAAGAACCTCATTAACAACATATCGATAAAAAGACAGACAACCTCTCCTTCATTTTGTGTAGAATTTTAAAAATTTGTGTCTGCACTATTCTCGCCTTCTCCCGACTAGTATTTTCCTTCTTCCCATTTTCGCCATTGATCTTTATCATTCTCATCCTCCTTCTTGTTGCCAAGATGACAAAGCACAAGTATTGCTCATGTTTTAATTGTAAATATGAAAAGTAGAAAGAAAAGTGGACCTGGTTTTCATTAGATTCACAGCCTCAGGCCTTTTAGGCAACACTTTATGCTTCCACAGCTGACAGGGATGGTTTCCCTGCCATCCACAGGACACTCATCTAATGAGTCTGTTCATGTAGAGCTTATCTGTTCCCCTGTTTCTGAAAACTCTTGAATAGGTGGGTACCTAACTATGTTTTAGGGTATATTTTAGATATTGTGAGTACAGAAATAAAAATGGAGTTTTTGCCTTTGAGAGGAGAGTTGACGTTCTGTAAACAATTCCCAATCTTTACCCTTTTTAATCTATTTACATTAATATTTTCAAAACATTCCTTAAGGAAAACTATCACACGGATTCTGTTGTATGACATGTAAGTATAAAGTATTAAGAACAGTTTTAAATACATGTAAGAGGTTATGCATGCTGCAGAGCAATTTTATAGGCCATAAGAAAATCTTTCTTATTTCTTTATGAGCTGAGTTTTGTGATGTGTGTCCAATAGGTTTCTGCCTGTGACAAGGATGATCCTTCTATATATGCTGGTGGAGTTGGATAGTTGTGGCAAACTTTGAACAGTCTTTCATGTGGTAAATTCCATGTTTTGATGCTCTTGTTTCCTTCTCTTTGTAGCATCTGCAAACAGTAGAAAAGATAAGTCTCTAAGAATTATGAGCCAGAAGTTTGTCATGCTGTTCCTTGTCTCCAAAACCAAGATTGTTACTCTGGATGTGGCTGCCAAGATACTGATAGAAGAAAGCCAAGATACCCCAGATCATAGTAAATTTAAAAGTAAGAATTTTCACCTCAATCTATCAGCACAAAAGGGTGGGATTTCATATATTGAAATTTTCTGCCTCTGAGGTTAAAAACTATACACATTATTTTTGAGGAATGTGCTCATAAAGGTACTTTTATGTGAAGATAAGCTGGTCACATAATTGAATTCCCATTCGATTCCTGTCAGAAGCCTTTTCCTCAGCATTTACAGGGTACAATAGAAGCAGAATGCCATTCCAAGAACGACGGTCAGGGAGGGTATGGATTACTTTGCTTTTATCTTTAGAGATAGAATGTCTGAGTTTTCTTTCCCCTTTTTTCCCCACCCCCTGCCTACTCTTCTGAAGGGTGGAGATGAAAGTTGTCTACAGGTAAGAAACAGAGGAATGGCCAGGGCTGGGGTGGTGGGAAGTGGCTGCTGGACAGGTAGAGATCTTCCAAATGTCCCACTTAGTGCATCCTCCTTATCAGTTGAGCCAGTGCCCTGGGCTCATGGCAGTCTTTTCAAGCTCTGGGAAGTCATGAGCTCATCATTTGCTAGCTTCCACCCCTTTCCCCCTAAACTTGAATGATAGCTGCCTTGTGGTAAAATGGCTGGATAAAATCCAGCTGTTAGGATAAGGGTGAAAACTTGACATTTCTAGACAATCCAATGCCTTTGCTTGATCTAAGCCCTGAGGTCAAGTGGATTTCATACTTGTTAGTTTCTTGAACAGAAATACTTCATAGTTTTTCCTCTAGTATGTGCATTTTTCAAAGGTCTCTCCCAAAACTTTAAGATTCAGAGAATGCACTGCAGGGTGGCCAGAATGCCAGATGAGGAGCTGCTATCTTTAGCACAGTTGTACCTCATGACCTCGAGTCCCTGTGTGCCCAGGAGTGCAGGCTTGTAGGAAGCCCTAGGGAATCCCTGTCATTTTCACGAGTCAGCTCCCTGTGAACCAGGCGCCATAGCCTCTTGCTAGGAGAAAACTTCGAATAAGCTCTTGATGTGCCACATATCAGAATTACATTTACTAAGCCTTTAATCATTTTCTCCCTTGGTGTTTTTGAATCATAGTGCTCCCTGCCTATCACCAGATGCTCTCTTGCAAGAGGTGTGAAGTTGTGGAAATGGAAGGACATGCTGACCTTCCCTTAATATTTATCTTCAGATACATGAGATGCATAAATCTTTGGTGCTTTCATGACAAAGCCATTGGTCTAATCCCACCTCACTCTTTTTGAGGTTTATATGATGTCTGAGAAACATTACCTGTCACATAAACTGAAATTTAATGGTGTCACAGAAGGCATGACCATAATTGTGTTTTATATCTTCAAGCAAAGGTACGACGCCTCTATGATATAGCTAATGTTCTGACCAGCTTGGCTCTGATAAAGAAAGTTCATGTAACAGAAGAGCGAGGCCGTAAACCAGCCTTCAAATGGATCGGGCCTGTGGACTTCAGCTCCAGTGGTAAGGAGGCATGGTTTTGGTAGGGACCTATTTTTATTATAATCCCTAATTCCTTTTCCAAGTTGTACATCTACTACACAAATTTATCTTTTCTCAATAATCCATGTGACATACAAAATTATGGTAGTGATTTCACTCATTTTATTAGCCTAAAAATGGTATGTGCTGGTTGGCTCACTCACAGTAGGAAGGGAATCTTGTAACATGGGCATGTCTGCAGCTATTAAATTACAGCCCTCTCTGGTCATGGTGGTACATGCCTGTAATCCTAACAACTCAGGAGGCTGAGGCATGAGGACTGGCCACTTAGCAACTTAGTGAGATCCTGTCTCAACATAAAAAATATAAAGGGCTACCAGGGATGTATCTTGGTGGTAGAGTGTCCCTGGGTTTAGTCCACCCAGAAATTTAAAAAATAAAAATTTTTAAAAATTACTGCTCTTTATAACTTTTTATTTTGTTCTGGAGCTTTTATCTAGAAGTTTGGGAGTAAGAATTTAAAATGAAGTTTCTTTTGAACTCTGATTGTTTCTACATTAGCAGAATAAAACAGTTTCTCAGTGAAATCCCAAATAATGTAAAAACTATGTCAGTTACCATCACAGATCTAATATATGGTAAGATTGCTTCTAAATGTGGTGTGGATATAATGAGCCCTTTTGTAATTCATCTAAAAAGTTAAAAATGTCATAATTTTAACTAAACTGGTGTGAAAGATGGTATTGTCTTCTGCTTATTGCACAGGTAATATCTGAGCAATCAGGGACTAGATCCTACTACAACAGGTATTGCCTGGGAAAAAGCCATTAAAGTTATTTTTAAATTATCCTTTCAATTTCAGCTTTAGTGGTATAAATTCATGCCACTTAACTCAGGCTTATAAAACATACTATTCTCTACCTCACTTGTTACACATTATTCACTTAGGAGCTAGATGAAACCACTTAAAATCAAGTCTAACTAATTCAACACACCAAGTACTTACTAAGTGTGGACTGTGCTGATTACTATCCTACTTGCTATGAGAAAATTAAGATGTGTGTGATGTAGTCCTTGCTTTCGTGAAATATACAACTTTGCCATTTTCTGCTTCTCTGCCTTTGGCTTCTGTTCTCTTCACCTGTGAAACCGTCTACTTTTCAACATTAATAGGTCACACATCACTTAACAACAGGCACACATTCAGAAAAATGTGTTGGTTTGTTAGGAGATTTCATCATGGTGCAGACATCATAATGTATTTACACAAACTAAGACTAGTATAAAGTCATAGGTAATATGATCTCCTGAGATCACTGGTCTATAATATGATTTGTCCTCCATCCAAACATTTTTAAATGGCATGTGACTGTATTCTACTCAGCCTTCAAGATCTGGCTCAGATATCAACTCTTCCCTGATGTTTTCTCTGACTACCCAGAGCAAAGACTATCTCATTTGAGCAATTGTAATTTTAGTATTGTGTTCTTTTACTTGATGAAGTTGATACTGTGGGTTTACCCTTGCTCTGCATATTTGGGGCCAGAGATCATTGTTCATCTTTCATCACCTCATAGTGCCACACATAGTACCTTGATCACGTTAGTTGACTAATGAGCTTCTAAAGAAGGTGCATAATTAGCACATGTAAGAAGATACAGGTTCAGTTTTGATAGACTATTAGGTTTTAGAGGGTTGAAAAAATAGCATATGTGAGATAAATCTGGGATGTGCTGGAGAGATAAGCAACCCTGATTTAAATGCAGAGAGTAGGATTAAGAGTACATGAGATAAAATATAATGAGGTGGGACTACACCTTTGGAAGGCCTCAAAAGTTAGGCCAATAAATGTGTGCTAGATGTAACGAGCAGAAGTGACCAGGAGTCTTTGAACATAGAGATTAAAAAAGAGGACTAAAAGTGTTAATGCCATGAAAAAAAATTGTCACTGGGAGATGAGCTGGTATAGAGAATTTAAGAAGTTCCTGTTCACAGTGGGACAGCAGCTGGGAGAACTCTTTGATCTGATGTGGGGAAAACAGTTTGGAATCAGGTCAGGAACCTCAAAGTGAACTAATATTCTCTGTCCTTCAGAAACCTGGTTCTCTATCTGTATTCCCTAGTTCCATTACTGATAACATTATCAACCCAGCAAGCAAGTCTGGAATATCAAGTCACGTTTGACTCCTTGACTCATTTTTTTTCACCCCTAGAGCAGCAGTTCCTTAGGGCCAAATTTCATAAACATGTCTCTTATTTCCCACCAGTGTGGCACATTTGATATAGATATAGGTGTTTTGATTTTAACTGCTTTATTGAAGGATCACTGGCATACAATAAATAGCATGGAGTTAGTTACAATTTGATAAATTTTTGCATATGTAAAACTTGTTTATGCACCTGTGAAGTGGTCACAATAGTGAATATATCCATCACCCTCAAATCTTCTCTGCTCCTTTGTATTTCCTCCCTGCTGGCCCTCACTTCTGTCCACAGGCAACCACTGATCTGCTTTTGCTTCTCTACGTAGGTTTGTTAGTGTTTTCTAGAATTTTTTACAAATGAATTATGTATAGTTGTTGCCCATTATTCATAGATAATCATACTTGTGAATTTATCTGCCCACTAAAATTTATTTGTAACTCCTGGGACTGAGGTTATGGCTCAGTGGCATAGCACTTGCCTCGCACATGTGAGGCACTGGGTTCGATCCTCAGCACCACATATAAAAACAATAAACAAAATAAAATTTATTTGTAACTCCAAAGACAATACTCATTCACATTGTCATGTCATTTGTGGACATGTAGAAAATGTCAGTTGCCCAGTGCACACCTTGGTTGAACAAGATTCCTTGTTTTAGTTTCAGTCTTTGTAGTGTCATGTTTTCATATTTTTTTGCTTTTTGTTAGTGGTTTTGCTACTTAAAATGGCTCCCAAGAGTGAAGTAAGCCAGATGGCTAACTAGAGGTGTCTGCTGCACTTTTCTTTCACATAAGAATCACAACAAAGAAAAACAGCTATTTTACTGGAGTGTTATGCAGGCAGAAACATTGTGGAGCACAGAGATACATCATGGCCATCTAAAGAAGGGAACTAAGCACACTGCATCTTTCATCCAGTCTGTACAGATCAACCCTGAACCAAGGAGAACTTTGCTCAGCAAGGAAGGAAGAAACAAGAGGCTCTGAGCCCAGTTTGGAAGTTACCAGGTTACCATATCACTTGTCTGGTCCTTGAGAAAGAACCCATCTTTTGGTGGTGCTATTTCCCATCTAGGCACCTGTTGCATGGTGTCCTCTTGAGACTCCACGCACCCAGGATTCTAGAAAGTCACCCCTGGCAGATCGGCCAACTCAGCCCTATGAACCAGCAAGGTAGCTCCACTTACCCTCCGTAGCCCTAGGAGATACCTGGGCAACCCTTCCTGAGTGACTCTGCCCTGCAGAGCTCATTAGGAGATCATGAGGCAGCCCTGCCCATGCTCCAGCTGCCCTGAAATCAATCAGCCAGATGTCCCTACTTAGCCACCTTCAATCTCAGGAGGCAGCTGGGAAGCATGTTCTGAGCAGCTTGGCAGAGCCCCTGGAAGAACTGAGTGTTCCTGCCCACCCATCCATGATCCTGAGAAACAGCCTTCCCTAAATGGGCCATATCAAGAGTCCTAGAAAATAGTCAAGTGCCTCCTCCCCACCAGTACCAGGAAGCAGCTAGGCAACTTGCTCTGAGCATTTGGCTTCTGGAGATCTTGAGAATTCATCTGCACAACCCTCAGACTGACAAGTACAATGTTTTGGCCCACTGATGAAGCCCACTCCCCATGCAGTCCTCAGACACTGACAGATACCTTGTTACCAGGCATACTGTGCGGTATTTATGTGAGCCCACAGTGGTAGCACTCTTTCCATGCAACCTGTAGATGGGCATTGAGAACTGTCAGAAAATAGGCCCCACCTAAAATACCTGATCCCAGCTGGTGGTGCAGGCCCACAACCTTTGCTACCTAAGCCACTAAAACACCTGCAGACAATGCTGATGTTGGTTATAGCTGAAGAAACTGCACAGACACTGCACTAAAACATCCACTGGAATCAAAGTCAAAATAGCCTATCCATCCAAGGTCCTAAGACATATGACCAAGAGAAAATCTTCTACTATGAAAGCCACCCTATAAAATTGATAGTCACCTGATCAACCAAGTGCACAAATATCAAAGTAAGGACACAGGAAGTATGGAAAGAAATAAAAGGTAATATGGTGTTTACAAAGAAACAGTAAATAGTAGCAGGCTGTAAAAAGAAAATTAATAGTTTGCCTGACAGAATTCAAAAGAATGATTTAAGAAACTTAATGAGATAAAAGAGAATACAGATAGACAATTCAATGGAATTAGGAAAATCATCACATAAATGAGAAATTTAGCTAAGATAATAAAAATGAACAAAACTAATCTTGGAACTGAATAACTCAGTGAAATAAAAAAATTGGTTAAGAGCTAAACAGCATAACAGATTAGGCAGAAGAAAGGATTTCTGAGCTTAAAGTTCTTTTCAAATACCCCAGTCAGGTTAAAAAGATAAAATAAAAATTTTTAGAAGCCTTTAAGACTTATGAGATACCATTAAGCAAGCCAGTAGAAGGGGAAAAGTCAGAAAAATTATTAAGTAGAGTAATTTCTATAAACTTTCCAAATCTTGGAAAAGATAGGCTATCCACTTTAGGAAACTGAAAAAACCCTAATACATTTGACCAAAATAAGAGCCTCTCTGAGGCATATTATAGTCAAGCTCAAAAGTACAAGACAAAGCATTTTAAAAACAGCAAGGAAAGAGTGTCAGATCACATTCAAGGAATCCCCATTAGACTAAGATCAACTTCTCAGCAGAAACCTTACTGGCCAGGAGAGAATAGGATGATATTTTCAAAATCCTAAAAGAAAAAAATTACCAACTAAGAATATTATACTCAGTAAACATATCCTTCAGAAATAAATAAATAAAGATTTTCCAAGACACACAAAAATTACGCAAATTCATCAACACCAGACTGGATTTAGACAAGATGTTTAAATGAGTCCTATACTAGAAGCAAAAATGTAACTACCATTATGAAAAGTACAAAACTTATAAGGAGGACAGGAATACAAAAGAAAAAGAAGAAAACTATTGGTAAAACCACCAAACCACAAAAGATGAACAACAGGAAGAAAGAAACAAAGGCTACATAAAACAACTATGAAAAAACAATGATAGTATATCTTTACTTATAAATATTGCCAAATGTAAATAGATTACTTAACCAATTAAAAGGTATACACCACTTGAAAGGATACAAAAACAAGAGCCAATGATATGTGCTGCCTACAAGAAACTCATTTCACCAGTAAAGACATACATAGACTGAAAGTGAAAGGACAGAAAAAGATACATCATGCAAATGGATACCAAAGTGAGAAGTAGCTATGTTTACATCAGATAAAATAGACTACAAGCCAAAAACTGTTTAGAGAGAGACAAAGAAGGTATTTCTAATGATAAACGGATCAAACCAACAGGAAGAAATTAAAATAATAAATACATATGCACCCAACACTGGCGCACTCAATTATGTAAGGCCAACATTATTAGATTTTAAATACAGTAATAGTGGGAGACTTCAACTTTTATCACTGGAAATTGTATCCACATGAATCAACAAAGAAACTTCAGAATGGAACACTACTATAGACCAGGTGCCAAATAAAATCAGAGGTGAAAAAGAAGACACTACAACCAATAACAAATACATACGATCATATGAGAAACTACATGCCAACAAATCAATGGGGAAAAGCTGAAATCATTTTCTCTAAGGTCAGGAAAAAGTAAAGTACAAAGGAAACAAGGAAAGATATCACATGTTTATGAATTGGAAGAATGTTAAAATGTCCATATTACCCAAAGTGATTTATTTCAATTCCTATCAAATATTGATGCCATTGTCCACATAAATGGGGGAGGAAAAAAAACTCCTAAAATCTGTATGGAGCATCAGAAAACCTCAAATAGCCAAAGCAGTCCTGAGTAAAAACAATAAAGGTGGAAGTATTATACCTGAGTTCATAATATGAAGCTGTAGTATCCAAAATAGCATGGGACTGGCATAAAAACATATGTAGACCAATGGAACAGCATAGAGAAGCCAGAAACAATGCCACGTATTTAGTCAACTGATTTTCAACGAGGGCAGCAAGAACATACATTGGAGGACTCCAAAAGCAGAGTCAGCAAATTTTACTGGCAAATGGGATTACATCAAACTAAGAGGCTTCTGTTAAGGAAACCATGGTAAAGAGACAATCTACAGAACAGGAGAAAATGTTTGTAAACTATTCATCTGACAAGGGATTAATTTCCAGAATATATAAGGAACTGGAACAACAGCAAAGTAAATATTCAATATCACTGATCATCAGGGAAATGCAAATCAAAACCACAATGAAATGTCATTTCCAATTAGAATAACTTATCAAAAAGGAAAACATGACAAATGTTGGCAAGGATGTAGAGAAAGGAATTCATAAACTATTGGTGGGATTGTAAACTAACCATTACGATAAAGTAAAGGTTCTTCAAAAACAGGTATCTACTTGTGCTGGCACCATTTATTTAAAAAGACTTGTCCCTTCTCTTCCAAACTTCCTTTGTACCTTTATTGAAGCTAAATTAACCATATATAGAGAGCACCATTTCTGGACTCTCCCAACTGTTGTCTTAGTCTGCTTATCTCTTTAGCATCATGATAATATTGGCCTCTGAGATTGTTTTGTAAAGTAGTCCATCCCAAATAGTAGAATTTTTATAGGATTGGTGTTTTTTTTTCTTTAATATTTGGTAAAATTTATTAAAAATTTTACAAATAGTAGAATTTTTATAGGATTGGTGTTGTTTTTTCTTTAATATTTGGTAAAATTTATTAATGAAGCCATTTGGCCCTGAAGTTTTCTATGTGAGAAGGTTTTTAGCTATAGATTATAATTTCTTTAATAGCTGTAGGGCTATTCAGGTCATTTCTTTATTATTTCCTTTCTTCTACTTTGAGTTCAATTTGTTCTTATTCTGGATTCTTAAGGTAAAAGCTGAAGTCCTTAACTTGACATCTTCTTTCTTTTCTAAGAGACATTTTAGCAGTATAAAATTTCTTCTCAGTACTCCTTTAGTTGTATCTCCACAAATTTTGAAATGGCTTCATTGTCTTCCAAATAATTTTTTTTTTTATTTCTTCACAGTTCCACAAGTTATTTAGACATGTATTATAGTTTCCAAATGTGCTAGAATTTTCCAAATATCTTTCATTGATTTCATTTTATGTGATCAGAGGACATACTTCTTACAACTTGAATCCTTTTAAATTTAATTGAGATTTATTTTTTGAGGTATATAATCCACCTTGGTAAATATTTTGTATACACTTACAAAGCATGTATATTGTTATTGGGTGGAATATTCTATAAATGATAACTAGATCTGATTAGTTATGATAGTGCTAATTCTTTTATATCCTCACTGACTTTATGTTTGTCCTGTCAATTATTGATAGATGGATATTGAGATCTGTGATTATATTTGCAAATTTGTCTATTCTTGCAGTTCTATCAAGTTTTTCTCTATGTATTGTGAAGCTATGTCATTAGCTGCATCAGCATAAACATTTGGGATTGCTGTAACTTCTTGATGAATTGTCTCTTATTATTATGAAATGACCTTCTTTATTCCTGGTGATACATTCTGTGCCCTAAAATTTACTTTAATAGTAAGATAGTCACCTCAGCTTTCGATTAACTAGCATGGTATGTATATATTGTTCATCTTTTACTAATAAGCAATTTATATCATATTTAAGGTGTTTCTGTGGGCACTATATAGTTGTTCATTTTTTTATCTAACCTGATAATTTGTTTTCTGTATTGTTTAGATTGTTCACATGTTATACAATTCCTAATCTGTATTTTAATCTCTTGTCTTGCTGTTTGTGTTCAATTTGTCCCATCTTCTCATTGTTTTTTTTCCTCATTTGGATTTATTATTTTGATGCCTCTTTTTTATCTTCTTTGTTGGCTTATTAGTTGTAACTTTTTAGTATTATTTTCATAATAGTATGTAACTACTTGGTATTATTTTCATGGCTGCTTTAGTGATCGTTGTATACAGTTATCACAGTCTATTTTCAAGTGATATTATACTACATGTGTTGTATAATAACCTAATAATAATTATTTTCATTTTTCCCTGCCCATCCTTCATGCTGTTATTGTCAAACATTTAACTCCTATGTGTATTTATTATAAACCTCACAGTGCATTTTTTGGTAAAGATGGCTGATCATCTTTTAAAACTATTTTAATAAAAGAAATTTTATCTTTTCCTATAGCTACCATTTCCAGTGAATGACTTACCTTTTGGTAGATGTAGATTTAGTATAATTTTTCTTCTGTTTAATGGACTTTTAAAAACATTTTTGTAGTACAGATTTGCCAGTGATGAATTCTTCCAACTGCTGTATGTCTGAAGACATCTTCAGTTCACCTTTAGATTTAAAATACATTTTCACTGGATAAATGATGCTAGGTTAAAGGGTTTTGTTCTGTTCTTTTTCTTTTATGGTGCTAGGGTTTTCTTTTTCTTCTGTTGTGCCAGGGATTGAACCCAGGGCACATATGGTAGGCAAGTGCTCTACCATTGATCTGCCTCCCCAGCCCAAAGGTTTTTCTTTTCAGCACTTTAAAGAATTTGCTCCACTGTCTGCTAGCTTGTATTATTTCTGACAAAGAATCTGCTGTCATCCTCTTCTGTATATAATGTGTCAATGCTTTAAAAATTTATTTCTCTGACTGACTTTTTAAACAATTTGATGATGTGTGACTTGGTGTACTTTGTGTTTCTTGTGTTTGGGTTTGTTGAGCTTCTTGGATTTGTGGGCTTAAAGTTTTCTTCAAATTTGGCAAATTTCCAGCTATTATTTCTTCATGTTTTTTTTTTTTTTTTTGTCTTCCCATTTTCTGTCCTTTGGAACTCCAGTTATAGTGTGGTGCTCTACTAAACAGTAGAATGTGTCTCCCAGAATTATCGAGGTCAATTCAATAACTGATTCTTCTCTTCATTATGGATTATATTTACTGGTTCACTGTAAACCTGATAATTTTTCATTGTATGCCAGACCAAAATTATGCACTGTTAGGTGCTAAACATTTTTGTATTCCTAAAATTGTTCTTGAGCTTTGTTTGTGGATGCAGTGAAGTTATTTGGAAATAGTGATCCTTTGGGGTCTTGCTTTTATGCTTTGATGGGTTCCCAGCTCCATTCTCAATTTAGGGAAACCTTCAGGCTCCTGTAAACCATCCTAGAAGCATTCTTTGGGCAGTATACTAGGGCAATCATAGAGCTCATCTTATACCTGTCTCTAAGGAGTCACTGTCTGATGTCCAGAGTCTTAAGAGCCATTGTTGTATTTCATCTAATGTTTTATTCAGTTTAGGAAGGAGGGCAAATATGGTCCCTGTTACTGACTTGGTCTAATTTTCTTTTTTATGGTTCTATGATTTCTGATTTTCTAAAAGGAACATTTATTAGGCTTTTATTATATTAAAAACAAAATGATAAAGTTTCTTTTGTTTCAATTTTAAAGTTGCATTAACATGAAAGTAGGCATTTTATAAAATGTCTCACTGGACTTTTCATTGTATTAAATAAGTTTTATAATTAAAATGTGCATACTTTGAGCTTATAAAAAAACAAGGAAAGAAGAAATGACTTTCTGGACAACAGGAATGACTGCCAGAGTCTACCTGGAAAGTTCTGTCTTGAACTCACATAGATACCCTTTAAGCACAAAATGGCTCCAAGGCCCAGTCTTCTGTTATCCTCACTGTTCTGCAGCATTTCAACCACAAAATCTGTTGACCTTATTCCTTTGGTCACTTAGTAACTGAGCTTCCTGCTGCATAAGAAAGAAATAATAAAGTATAATAGAAAACAAAGATTCTTCTACTCATTGCCCTAGAGGTTTGGCACAAGAGGCTGATCTCAATTAATCTTGAAAGTGAATCTCAAAATATGCATGTTGGGTTGAGCATGGTCAGGTTTTCCTTTGATACTTTCTGCCCCAACAGAGCATTTAAAATGTCAGGCCTGTTCTAATTTGGGTTAAAGAACATCTTGCTCTACTTTTGTGGCAGTTCAGATAATTTTAGAATATATATGGATTCATTCTTACTTTATAGTCATCCACTAACTTTTAAAAAATGAGTACATTGAAAGAAATTGGGGTTGGAGACAAGGCTTATAAAATTCCTTTAATTGTCTTGGGTTTTGATTTATAGGGTAACTTCATTTCAATTATAGGTTCAAAGCCATTTCTTCAAAAGACTAAACTTATCCTGAATTATAACTGTGTAATAACACTACCAATTCTCATTTATTTAGATGAAGAACTAGTGGATGTTTCTGCATCTGTCTTACCAGAATTGAAAAGAGAAACATATGGCAAGATTCAAGTATGTGCAAAACAGAGGCTGGCTCGTTATGGTTCCTTTAACACAGTTCAGACTTCTGAGAGAATACAGAGGAAAGTGAGCTCAGAACCCAGCAGCCCATGCAGAGAACAAGGTATCTACCCTACATGATCTATGGAATCCATCAGTTGCCATGTAATTGTAGCCCTCCCCACATGCTAGCACTCTAAAATGATCTGACTCTGGACCTCACCTATTTTTTCAGAAGTCTGCTTTTCACTTGCCTGAAGTACAGCAATTATTGGCAACAAAGGAGATGCTGACTTCACAGTGTGTGAACATAGCCCCATGCCTGAAATTGATTGGTCAGCCTCGATCAATTGGTTTGCCATAGTTGGCCGATTTGATATATCTCAGAAACTCAGAGCAGCACTGGTTTGGTTTGGTTTCCTTAGTAATTCTTAATGAGACCTGAATTCACCATTAACAGCTAGCTTTTGGAAATTTCTTTCTGAATCAAAACCAGAACAGATTTGAGATAATCTTATAATTCTTGAACTACAAGTAATAAATTCTCTTTTATATGATTAGAATGCATAAATCTTTTGCTATCTGTTAAATCATTTCCCTTTTCAGGATCAGGTGGCTATTCCTTAGAAATTGGAAGTCTAGCAGCTGTCTACAGACAGAAAATAGAAGACAATTCACAGTAAGTACTCTTTAAAAACTCAGGAGTGAGTTCTTTCTATTTTGTAGTATTAATTTTTGACAAAATTGAAATGCCATTCATCAAAAGATAAAATTTAAGTCATCATTTTTATTAAGAATTGCTGTGCCCAGCACTGTGCAAAAAATAATATCTGGAACATGAAAGTATGAAAATCTCATCCCCTAAGCTATGGCAGGATGTAGGGAACAAAATTAGAAGATAAATACACTGGGAAGAAAAAAGAAACACAAGTCATTATAGTAACATGACACTGGGAAATGATGCGTCTTCATCGCATGAATCACTTTGTGGTCACCATAGCTAACTTTGTCTGCTAACTCTCAGGTCCTGTTTCAATAGCTACAACTTTTATTAACCTATCTGTGCCAAAGTCAGGAAGTAGAAGGACAAAATCTGATTAGTCTCACTGTCATGATTTGTCCAAATAGAATAGTAAAAGGAAATTCCATTCATGAGAAGAACTTGGGTACAGGTCAAGTGGGCAAGAAGAATTGAACTCCAGGTGGAATAGTTTGGATTCACTAGATAATAAAGAACTATTGCAGGTTCACTAAAGAAGATCCTTTTGGCTCCTTTAAGCAGGTGGGATTGGAAGTAGAGATGAGAGCATAGAATGGAGCCTTTGTGTTGGTTCTGGTCGGCTGTGGTGCAGATCTGAGCCAGGTCAGCTGGAGATTGAAAAGAAGGGAAATCAGTATAAGACAGAGTCAGCAAGATTTGCTCAGTCAGAGGTGACAGAAAGAACATCTGGGGTCAGGTGGTGGTGATGTTGGTGAAGATGGGATTGAAGTGGATGGCTGGGGTTGGGTGGTGGTTGATATCCTCCATGTGGGCTAGTTGAATTTCTCGACTGAGTGATACGGATTCTTCACTTAGAGAGGCCGTGGCTAGCGCAGATACTCTCATCTCTGCAGCCCTGAGTGCTCCATTTTATTCCCAGCAGTAAAATGGATAGGGTGGACAAAATGGATCTCAGCAATTCCATGAGAAGGGCTGAAGAAAAGTTCCTGTCTTTTGTTTACTATTTCTTGAACAATTTTCCTCTTCCTTTCTAAAAATGTACTAAGAACATAAATATGTTTTTGAATATTTGGAGTTTTTTATGTTAAAGACACGGGCATCGCTTATAATCTCATATATTAATGGGTCTTAATTGTGGACATATACTGCCTTGAATTCTGTAGTAATACGGAGCAGAGTGAAATGAGAATGACAGTAATCATTTAGTAAATAATGTTATTTCCTTACTAACTGCCCACTTCATTTATTTCACACTAAATTTGAGACAGATTCTTTCTTTAAATCAAACTCTGGTCCAGTCTCTAATCTACCCAAGATCTCTTCAAGTGACTGAGAACATGGGCTTTGCCATCAAACAGACATGGTATGACGCACATCTTTACCACTTTAGAGCTAAGTTGCCTTAGGCAAGTTGACTAACCTCTGAGCTTCGGATTTCCTCACTATTAAAACTGGAGGGAAATAAGAGTAGCTATTACTGTAGTAATTGTATAAAATGCTTAATACTGTGGTATTCATGAAAGTATCATCTGAGAGCCCCCAAAAGCTCTTCCCACATCAGTATCCCTCTTCTACCCTAATCATCAATCCAGAGTGTGCCTGGTCCTCTGCCTTGGGAAAAAGCTAATGTATACTCAGGGAGTATATTTGAACACCAGCCTGAGCGGTACCTCATTCCTGATTTGTAAGGCTCTCTTAAGTGAAGAGTCAGAAGCTGGTAAAATGTGGTAGTTGATGGTACTCATGGTGTTTCTTTTTATTACAGGACAAAAGCCTTTGCCAATAAGAGAATGGTGCCTCCAGCGAGCAGCTTGGACCCTGTCTTCCCTGTTGACTCAGACTATTGTGTTAATCCTTTAGCCCACCAAGTATTTTCTGTTGCTCAAACAGACTTGCAGGCTTTTTCCATGCAGAATGGTTTCAATGGAAAAGTTGGTGTCTCCCTTAATTCCTCAGCCTCTGACATGGAGAGCTTGAAGCCTGCTCTAATTGCTGGCCAGCCCCTGATGTATGTGCCCTCCACTTCACTGTTCATGCTGTATGGGAGCCTGCGGGAGGGACCGTCCCCTGATTCTACATCAGAAAAAGACGGCAGAAGCTCAGAAGTCCCAGCTGCGTCAGAGCCTTCATTCACATCCTCAGCTCAGAAGCGCCTCTGTGTGGAAAGGAAGCCACAAGAGGATGAGCCCACTGCTAAAAGACAAAGTCAGGAATTTGAAGACAGCCCCTTATCCCTAGTCATGCCCAAGGTAAGGGAGTATGGGTGGATGTGTCTGTTGATTTCCCCTGAGCCCTGAGCTTCACAATATAGATACACAGATACTAAAAGCCAGTGGAATCTGGAATATAAGGATATTTCATGTGTCACTTATATCATTAATTAAACACTGGACTGGCTCTCCCAAAAACCTTGCCACAAAATAGTATTATAAGAAAAATGATCTGTATAAATCTCACTTGTTTTAAAATGCCAAAAAGGGTAAAGAAGAAAACAACCTATCCATTAACTTACCACATAGTGCAATCACTGCTAACCTGTTTGTATATTTTTTTCCAGTCTTTTTATATACTAGAAAAAAAAAAATCAAGTTGGAATCACTGCAATAATCAGCTCAGTCCAGGACACAGCTGAGTTCAGAGTCAGGAACGTGGGTGCTAGCTGGCTGGCAGTGCCCCTCCTTGGTTGGTTCTCTTTCCTGCTCAGTGAGCCCATTTCCATAGCTACAAAATGAATAAAAAACAAAAGTATGAGCTGTCCACATTCTCCACTTGGTAGCCATGCAGAGGTTAATGAGATGTGCCCAGTAAAATAGTCAGGAAACAGAAGTACTGTCCTTACAGCAGTTTGCAGGGGTCAGCTAGTCACACAGCATGGAAGTCATTCCATTAATTATGAACCTTTCTCTTCTATACCTTACTCTTGCCAGAATGCATTTTTCTAATCTTGTTTATAGCTTGGGGTTGCAGATCAGAAGTGAAAGATAGACAAACATGTCTTAGATAACTGAGATGGCTTTGAGCCAGCGCACAGTTCTTAGAAGGCCACATAAGACTGCAACATCGACATCCTTTTTGTGTTAATGGCTCAGAAATTTATTTCATAATCTAAACACCATGGCTAGATTTCCATTACTCAAATGTCTGTCATTTCTATGCGGAGGAGTCATAAGTCTATAGATAACACGTAGCATAACATCCATCTTCACACTATTCTGTAAACAGGATAAAAAGAACTAAAATACATAAGACATTGAGGCACACAGCTATGTTTTACTTTTTTGTGTGTTAGGTATTTTGACAAAACTAATATAAGACTGACTACTGGAATTTTGACGTGCTTTTCTGCTTCCTGGTCTGGTTATGCTTAGAAACCCTCAGGTTCCACAGACCTTGTGTCTCCCAAGTCACTGGGAAACAGGGGTTCTATGCCCCTGGAAGACGCTCACGTGAATCGGCAACTCCCTGCTGCAGAAGGCGTTTCAGGAAAGGCTGCAGCAAACTGCTTCACTTCTTCTGAGTGTGGAAATCCTTCAAAAAATATAGATACTGAGAAGCCCCCAAGAGAAAATGAAAGCACCAAAGAGCCTTCTTTGCTGCAGTATCTTTATGTGCAGTCTCCAGCTGGTAAGAGAGATCATCATATCTTAGAGTCCCTGTGGGATTTGGATCATAAATTGAATTTTTGAATTTTGTCTTTGTCATCTGACCAAAGAAAGCAGTTCATTGACTTACTGCTGCCCACATTGCCTCTGTGTCATTTTACTTCCAACCTCCTTGTTTTCTTCATATATAAAATGAAGGATGAGGCTGCTCTGCTTCACCAACAGCAGGATAACAGGAAAACAATTAGGGTGAATGATTTGTTTAAAATGCATTAGACTCTTTTTTGGGTGAAAAAGCAAAACAAATTTAAAAGATTTTATTTTCAGAATTCAGCTGAATTCAGAATTCTGGCATTGGTTCAGAATAATAGTATGAACCTGTTGGCCATTGTGTGCAGTGAGGTTCTGATCTCTTGAATATCCAGAAGTCCTGAATACTTTGTGATCTGGAAGGCTTGACATTTAAAACCACTTATAATCTGAGAGAACTTAAGTATTCCAGACATTATCATCTGTAAAACAGCAGTAATAATAGCACCTGCTTCATAGAAGTGCTGTGAAAATTGAATTCTATTTAATAATAAGTCTAAAGGACCTAGAATAATAGTGTCTGGCACTTAGAAAGACTTAGTCAAATGCTGTTACTTTAAATTAAAGCTGAATCACAATAGGAACTTAATTTTTAAGATATGTTCTTTGTACGATAAAGCTACTCTCTACATGCACAGAAATATATGCAGAGACTTGACTTGACTTCCTTTGGTTCCTTGGTGACTTAAGCCTAACCTTCCAGAATAGATTAGGTAGGCATTAGTTCATTACCCACTTGTCATTTCTTGAGCTCCAAGTGCTTACTCTAAGCATGGTCATCAGTGTTGGTAATACTTTGATGAGCGGAAACAGACTCAGCCAATGCTGAATGAAAATTGTATCCCAGCATAGGGATTTTGTACTTTTTTCTCAGCCATAGACTATTGTACAGTCTGGGGAAATCTGTGGATTCTCTTCAGAATGTTTACGAATGCAGATAATTGAATACACAGAATTACAAAGAACCAATTATATTAAATTAAAGGAGAAAATAATTTTTAAAATTATTTATAGCAAAAAAAGAACTAGTGGCAAGTCTAAAATTGCCATTTTTTTCAAAGTTGTGATGAGTTAAAATCATCATAATAACTATAAAGAAACATGAACATCTTTGTAAATACTGTTGTGATTTGTTGCCTGTGATCATGGAGGGAAATACAAATTTTCAGATAGAAATTCACAAAAATAAAGATGCTTTTTCCCATCCAAGTTTCACTCTCCTCCTTATTTTGAGTTCAGTGGAACTCACATTCAGAACCTTCCACAGGCATAAACTGCATGGTCATGCAAGTAATGTGGGGGTACAGTCTTGGACACCAGTGTTGAAGGAGCCATGTGGGCTAGAAGAGCATAAAGAGAGGGTTTGACCTGGTCAGGTGGGGGAACCTTCCACCATTCATTGATTTATCATGGACTCCCATTGGAAAGGGCCATGAACAATGTCAGCATGAATGGAATCTTCATGTCATGTTGATCTTCACTTTGTTCTTCTTCTTTCAGGAATAAATGGTTTCAATGTGCTCTTATCTGGCAGTCAAACTCCCCATGCTATGGGACCATCCTCAGGTCAACTGCCATCCTTCAGTGTTCCTTGTATGGTCTTACCATCTCCAACTCTGGGCCCTTTTTCTGTTCTCTATTCTCCCACGATGCCCAGCCCGATTTCGTCTGCTCCTGGCACTCTCCCAAACATAGGACCTGTGAATTTCAACTTGCCTGGCCTTGGATCTACAGCACATCTTCTTCTCAGCCCCGCAGCCATGGTTAATCCAAAGTCCTCTACACTCCCTTCTGCAGACCCTCAGCTTCAGAGTCAGCCCTCTCTGAACCTGAGTCCAGTGATGTCAAGGTCATACCACCTCATCCAACCTGACTCCCCTATGTACATGGGTCATCCAGTCTCAGCAATGAAAGTACAACAGGTGAGGCCTGATGGTTCTGTCACTGTGGTGGGGTATATCTACATGTAGTTAGCTTTCATTTTAGCCACATGGCTATGGGACAGAGGTAATAGGCCAGTTCCTACCTGGCTTCCATTGTGAACCCACAGTTATCTGCTTATTATATACTGAGATATAAGGTGGAAGATTCTGTGCTTTCAAGACAAAAGTAATTTTTTCAGTTGTCATTCTGTATTCTAGAATAGAAAGAACCTGTTTAGTCATAGTTTGGGGAGATTTTTGAGGCATGCCACATATTTAGATGATTTCAATGATCACCAAGTTTTTATTTCATTAGATCATTTAAGAAGACCATCTTAAATTTCAATTGTCCAGGTACAGAAACAATCCAGGGAAATAAGACTTGATACTAACTCAGATTCTTAGCATCAATCATTTCTTCAAGAATGTGATATCTAGGTATCCACATATATACATATAAATACTCATAAAAATGTACAGATATAATCAATATAAGTTCATCAATACTATATTTGTCCCTCAAATGCCATTTGTAGTTGTCATAAATATTTCTTTGGAGTGATTACTTATTCTCATAGAAAAAGTAATGTTTGACCAAAATTATTTTAGATAAGTTATTTAGAGGCTTAAAAGTTTGCTAGATATTGAAATAATCATGTTGATTTTTGATGATTATATCATGACATAAACTTTTCTTTTCTCCAATTTTGGGGACTGAATCCAGGACCTCCCATGTGCTAAGCAATTGTCTACCACTGAGCTATGTTCCCAGCCCAACAGGTCTTTTTGATTGCCAGTTACAATCCAGTAAAGATACAGCAATAAACAGGCTGTTCATCTTTGCCTTTTTAGGATACATTAAGGGGACAAATATTATGAGAAGTCATAAATGTTAGCAAGTAAATGAAAACCACACACATACGCTTATTATTTGCATTGCATGCTCAAAAGTTCTTTACAAAGGTCATCTCAGGTAATTCTTACAGATCTCTGAAGCTGGTAATTTTATCATCCTCACTGCATTGAACTGAGAGACAGATGCCCAGAGTCACCCAGCTAGTGATAGGAGACTAGACCCTGGCTCTAGACCCTGACCACACTTGGAACCTCTTTGGTAGACTGCCTTTCTGCACCCAAAGTAAATATCAACCTAATGTCCAGTTGTGGCCAGAGTTGTGAAGAAGACAAGTGGGACGAGTGTGATAGGAAAGCACAGGGGGGAACACCTGCAGAGGGCCCATGGCACAGGTCAAGAAAGGGCTCCCAGCTCAGAGACCGTTAGATTGATTGCGCTTCTGGTTTTGCTCTTTTTATTCAGTCACCTGCTCCAGCAACCCCCAAGAGTATCCAACGCACACATCGTGAGACATTTTTCAAGACACCTGGCAGCCTTGGAGACCCTGTCCTCAGGAGAAGAGAAAGATATCAGTCACGAAACACCAGCTCAGCCCAGAGGAGACTAGAAATCCCCAGCAGTGGACCTGACTAACCTGATGCCTTGGCAGTGGGTGGGATCCAACCCCCTGAATCTCTGTGTCATAGGAGATGTCCTAAGTGCAACGCAAACCATCCCATCCTCAGCTCATGTCCTTGTTCTCTCACCCACTGGTTCTGCTAACTTCCCAACATCATGGAGCATCTATTAATTATTAACTGTGCATTCAATACCAGCTGGAGTTCAGGCTGTGCTGTCACAGTGAAAGCACTAACTGACTGGCATGGTTTTGATTCAGATCCTCTGATGGCTGCAGTCAGATCTGACTTAACAGGCTACTGGAGCCTCATGGCTGTCTGAAAGTGGGTGTCCAGCACTTAACCAGGGTGAGCATTCTTGACATGAGTAAATCTGTGGTGAGAGAATTTCCTGCAGTTTAAAAAAGCTACTGCTTCCTTAGGCTTCATCGGGAAGCTGCCTTCAGTTATGAATCCTATGGTATTATTTATTTTGTTCCTGAAGTGGGATTTAGTGCAAAAAGTTTACAACTACAGCTTAACACATTTTTTTCAGGGTATGACGACTTGAATGTTTATACTTTTTTCTATAATTTGCCCTGCACTTACTCGATGACGTAGTAATAATGTGGATAAATGTATATACGTGATAAATGTCAAGACCAAAATAACTGTGAATGACACACCTGGCTCTAAATGAACTGTGCTAACCTGTCTGTGGGCATGAGAACTAAGGGGAAGTAGGAGCAGATGATGCAAACAATGAGGTTTTATTGTTCATTTCAAAAAGTCCTACTGTTCAGCTTCCTTCAGTACATGCCCTGCATTTTTTATTTAAATGTTAACTGTAGAGTATCAAGTATGGATTCCTTCTAACAATTGCTGTTTGTAAAATGAATCAGGATGGTAGAAAGTAATTATGTGGAAAATCGGGACCTAGGTGAGACCTTTTGGTGAAATTCTGAAGAATAATGGTGTAGAAATTGATATAGGGCAATAGATGATTCTTCTATTTTTCTTTTACTTCATGTTTGGAAAGGTAAGAGAAGATGGACACATTATGTTCCATTTCCAAGAATATTCAAACCATAGTCATAATGTACTTGCAGGGGTTCATTGTTCCAGCACAAACACAATACTGTAAACTGCTACGCAATATCCCTTTGTAAACCACATTACTTTAGGGGTTCATTAAGAAACCAGACTGTTTCTTTATATTCTAGGTGTATTGATATTTATCTCACTCTTGTCTCTTCAGAGTAAAAGACTTCCTTCTTTCTCTGCTTTTTCTTTCTTTGTTCTCTGAGTTTCTATCTTAGATTTAGAATCTTTATATAGGGCTAATTTTTGTTTTTAGACCCAATAAAATATTGTATAAAATAATAAAAATATTAATTTAAGAGACTCTGGGAGTCTGAGTAAAGTAGCTTTATATTAACTACAGAATACTATTAGCCTTATTACCCCCACGAGATTTTTGAAAACTTGAGGTAGGTAGCCAGATTAAATAAATTTGCTACTTATATCAAATTCTATGAACACTAAACTTCAAGTTTACAAGAGGATTTTTTTCCCTTTTTTGCAATCTTCTCTAGATTTAGATTTAAAACATGGTTCTAATGATCAATTGCATGGTAATGTTTGCCCTGAACTAATGCTGATGGGTTCCTTATCAAGACAAATAAAAATTATGCATTTTTCAGGTAGGTTATAGGACATGCAGCACGTGAGTCTGTGTAGGATACTGCATTTTTTAATCTATCATGCTCAAGGACTTTGACAAAATATTTTCACTGAGATTCTATGTTTAGATGAAAACACAACCTGGTTTTTCCCTCATCAAGCTCTCTACTTAACTTTTTTGCTACCATCGTCTTATTATTCATTAACCTCAGAGAATTCATGGTTTTTGAGAGGTGTTAAGAAACAATCCATAAATGAGAATGTGACATTTCGCAGCACAGAACCACGAAAAATTACTTCTGTATTTTAAGTACCCACTTAATATGTTATGATATGTAAACTAAAATAATCAGTGGTGTTTTCTGTCAGGAGAATGAATCTTTCTTACAGAATGACTGATGGTAGAGAAACTGCTGAGTTAGACTTGGATATTCTGGGTAGTGCAGAAGCTGTGGCAATCTTGAGTATCATTGTATAATTTAGTAAAAGAAAAAAATAATTGTTGGTGATCCTGCTAAGCAAATGCAGACTTGAGTCAGCACCGAGGGTGTGTGCCCTACACTGTCCAGGGTTTGTGAAACCCTTTCATTCTGGTACAAGAGTTGGGGGTATAACTTATACTTGAATCTACCTACCAAGTTTACATTACTCAATTCCTTTTTGTAAGGTGCTATTTCTGTATTTAAATAACTTTTTTTAATGTAAAGCTGCTTTCTGCTTATCTTATTGCACTGCTAGATTTGTGTAGTTATTAATTTTATTGCTGCTTACTGCTTTTGTTTTCATATTATTTAGCTCTGCTCTTTCTCCTAATGGCTATATTATCTATAGCTATCTTCTTGTAACTTTACTACATGTAAACCAATTTTTTTCTTTTAGAAAAATATCAAGCTTTATAAAATAGCAATAAAAATCAATGCATTTAGTAAGCAGTGTTGTTTGTGTTTCCTGATGGGCCTTTTTTTGCGTACTCCTTTTTCAGTAAAACCATTAGCAACTGCAACATAGCCAGTCAGTCTCTCATAAACCCAAGTCAGAACTTCATAGTACTGGGGATCAAACCCAGGGTCTCAGACATGCTTGACAGTCACTACCACTGAGTTACAACCCAACCCTTTTTATTTTATTTTGAGACAAGGTCTCTAAGTTGCCTCGCTGACCTTGAACTTGCAGTCCCCCTGCCTCAGTCTCCTAAAAAGCTGAGATTGTAAGTATGCACTACCACACCTGGCCCTAGTCAGATTTAGCTAGTGGTTCCCAGATGCCAAAACTAATCGCATTGGGATTATATGGGAGCTTGGAAGAGTTGAGACTGTGCTATTGAGCTTCTGATTTCTACTGAAGTCAGAATTACTGTTGGTTTAGAGCTTCCACATAATTCTGATGCTTATTTAATACAGAAGTCAGATGCATACAGACTTCCTCCCCAACATCTCATATCCATGAACTTAGGTGCTTCTTGGTCTAGCAAATGTGTAGTTATCTACTTGTAACTTTACTACATGTAAACCAATTTTTTTCTTTTAGAAAAATATCAAGCTTTATAAAATGGCAATAAAAATCAATGCATTTAGTAAGCAATGTTGGTTGTATTTTACTGTTAAGCAGACGTAATCTGATTTCTGTTAGCTCTTACTATGACCAGAAAGTCATCCATGTTGCACTGCTTTCAGACTCCCCTGCCAAATCATGAGGTGGGACTGGCACATGTTTAGGCTGGTTCACATGGGCAGGTAGATCTTTAGAGGCCTCATCTTGGAAATGTGTACTTGAACTTTGATGTGGGCCATACATTTTCCTCCAGTTGCTGTCTTCCCATAGCCTCTGATTTTTCTGTAGTCCATGCCCTACAGACTCAGGTAGGACTTGAAACAGTCCTAGGCTGACTGGCTCCCATTAGCCCCACACCCAGTGCCCTTTGCCTGGATTCTAAGAAGATCCAACCAAACTAGAAGCCTCTTCTTCCCTCCAATACCAAAGCTGCTGGCCCACCCACCTCCCCCAGGCAAGTCAGATACCAGAACATGCTTCCTGCTCTGAAAAGAGGCTAGAGGCAAGCAATGCCCAAACACCTCCCTTCAGTGATTCATAGGTGGCTGAATGTAACTCTCCAAAGAAAATCTAAGTCCATTTCTGTGTCTGTCCTCTCAACCATTTTTCAGGCTCGTGGATTCAATAGTTGTGCAACTGGTTTTGCAAAACCTCTTCCATCAGAGTCCAAAACCTTTGGATGCAGCATTTTCCACAGTACTGAAGTCACGTTCATCCTGTCAACAATAGTTAGAAGTTCCCTTATCCAAGATTTTCATGTTCCCAGATGATTGTTATGACACTTCATATTTCATACTTTTTTTTTTTTTTTTTTTTTTTTTTTTTTTTTTTTTTTTGGTACTGGGGATTGAACTCAGGGGCACTCGACCACTGAGCCACATCCCCAGCCCTATTTTGTGTTTTATGTAGAGACAGGGTCTCACTGAGTTGCTTAGCGCCTCGCTATTGCTGAGGCTGGCTTTGAACTCGCGATTCTCCTGTCTCAGCCTCCCTAAGTGCTGGGATTACAGGCTTCATATTTCATACTTAATCAGTGATTTTGATAGCTATGAATTTGTTTTTAGTGTGAAGATTGGTTTGATGAATATCCTGAAGACCTGAAAATGCTTCCAAATTTAAGAAATCATACCAAAAGCTAAAATAGTTTCCTTCTTTTCATTCTCTCACATCTAACTACGTTTTTGTAAATAGCCCACTGGCAGTCTTGAATTTGACTGACTCCTCAATACAAGCATCCAATCTTTGCCCAACTGCTCTGAATAACTCAGCTATCAATGGCTATTGAGTCAAACAAAAAACAGTTTTTTTTAACTACAAAATTTATTAGACTTAATTCATAAGATGAAATAGATACACAGTTATTGAAACTGGTTTTATAAGACCATTTGTTTCACACACCATTTTATGAGTCTAGAGTTCAGCAGAAAGTACTTTGAGAAGTACTAAACCCTCCAAACAACCCTTACCTAAAACTTCCTTATTAAGAAAATTATTAATATTTTTGCTTCTTAAGGGTAGAGACCATAGACGATTTATATCTGTATTTTCCATGCCTGCCACAAAATGTTCACCCAATAAAAAATTGGGGGGAAGCATATTGACTAGATGGATGAGTCACTATAAGTATTTTTCTTTTAAAATGCTTTTTCATTGCATGGTCCCAGTTACATAATAACTATGCATAAATTATTGTCTTATAGCTTGTCTTCTTTTAAATTGGGGAATTTGTTTTGTTTTTGGTTTTCTTTAGTTCAGAAGAATGGGCTCCATGATGCCACCAATGTTTATAAAATGAATTTAATCATGCCAACCTTGCTTTTAAGTTTTCAGCAGCATCCCATTCCATACTCTTTGGGCTGGCTTTCCAGTCCCTTCACAGTCAGGATCTAATGTGCCTTGCCAGCTATGCCAATTCCTGTCCACTGAACCCCAGCATTCATTTCCACTCCCCTTCTAAGTTCTTTTTACCGCAGAACTGGGAGCCTGGCAACTACATTTCCCAGATTCCCTTGCTACCAGCCTCTAGATGAGATTTTATCAGGAAGATATGCTCACGTGAGACTAGTAGAAAGGATACTAAGGCTTTTCCTCTTACAGTAGAAGCAACTCATGCAGCTCAGTTTTTGCAGCAGCCATACTTTATGCTCCTATCCCAGACTGTGTACCAGTTATGATATCAGCAGTGGTTTCATACTGTCCCCAACCATCGGGAGGAAACTGTCCTGCAACCACTAGGCACTAGCAGTGACATAATTAAATATGTCATGGCAACCCCTTGACTTCCACTTTCTTTCTCTTCAGACACAGTGTAAGAACCAATTCCTGTATTAAAATCTTCCTGTACATGGTGCAGGGCATATACATGTAATTCCAGCTGCTCAAGAGGCTGAGACAAGAGGATCACAACTTTTAGGCCAGCCTCAGCAACTTAAGGAGATCCTGTCTCAAATAAAACATAAAAAGGGCTGGGCAGGTAGAGCTCAGTGTAGAGCATCCTTGGGTTCAATTCCCAGTACCACAAAAACAAAATAACAAAACAAAACTTTCCTCCTGGAAATATCTAGTGTTTGCTGTCACTCCACTCTCCATGCACATGTTCATATCTTTTGTGCATCCACACCTTTACACCAGCCTTTTCCTCTTCCTAAAATGTCCTGCTCCCCATTTCTCTTTCTCTAGCATGGGCTGTCTCCCAAGCATCTTTCAAAACCCAGTCCTCATGTCCCTCCCACAGGAAGAATGAATCGTTTGTCCCACCACATGGTGAGATCCTCTAAGTCAGGAATTAAGTTTGTCTCACCTAGGGCTCAGCATTGTGCTCCAAGAATACATGAACAAATGGTCAACCCTGCTGAAGGCACATAGCAGCGCACCCTAAGACACCAAAGTAGCTATAGCTTCACATACAGTGTCAACATGAGAAGAATAAAATAAACAGCTATGTCTCACAGGAATCCAACATTTCCTGCATAGCCCTATCTCACTAGTCATGCTAATCATTTATTCACTCAATAAACATGTACTGTTCCTATGGAAACAGAGGTAGTCTTTGGGAGTTATCACACCCCCTTCTCTCTTCAATAACAGTAGAGAATTATAGAAATGCAGTGCACAAAGAAACCTTAAAATGATCTTATCCACAGCCCATTTTACAGAGGAGGAAACTAAAACAGGGAGGTAAAGCAACTTGCTCTCATTACAGGTGATTCAACCACAAAGCTGAGACCAGAATATAAGCCTCCCAATCCTGTAGTCCAGCACGCCCACTCCTATGCTGTGCTACTTCCCAGGTGAAGGCAAATGGTTTCAACACAATGTTGAAGAAGTGGTCCATACAAATCTACCCCACAGGTCATCCATACAAGTTTCAGGTTGTATGGATTTATAGACCTCCAGTCTGGGTGTGCAGTCCCCTCTTTAAACAAGAATATAAGAGTAAAAACATGACCCTGCAAGTCTGAAGCATACAGACTAGTCTTCACATCTGCACTGAGTTTAGGGAGAAGCATGTGAGACCTCCAGGTACAAGAAATGGAGGAGAAAGAAAGGCAACTTCAGAACAAGGGAGTGACTGGTGTGAAGCAAGGAAACAACTGCAATTGTTCTGTGACCTTCAAGTATTTTTATCAAACTCACTTATACTCTTATCAAGAGTATAAGAACTATCATACTCTTGGCTATTAATATTTGGGGAAATAAAGAATGAGTAACACTCATATTTATTTAGTACATGGTTTGGAATATTGGAAACATTGAGCATTAAAATATTTACTTTCTTTGTAAAACATCAAGAACAGTTTGAAGAGCACTTACTTTCACATCACATAACTTACAGTAAGTACTGAGCATCTTTTCTATCTTGGTGAATTGTCACACTCCTTTCCAAGTTTGAAGCTGCTTCCGACATTCTATTCTTAAATTTTGGTTCTGTAAACTGTCTCCCAGAGTCTGTCTAGTGTGAAGTCTCTGCAGGTGTCACCTTCTCTGGAGCATCTACATCCTTCTCACTTTTCTCACTTGGGTTAAGTTCCTCCCTCCACCTGAGTATTTAGAGTCACCATCAGACGGTGGCAGTCAGCATCTCCACTATCAGCTGTTTCCACTCTTAGAACTGCGTTCATGTTCCATTCCAATTTCATTTCCAACATTGTCACTTTCTGCTTCTTTGCTTCACACTTTCATCTTTGTTGGCCAATTCTCCATTTGGATTATTCATTTCATTAAAATGGACATGTGTTTTTATCACTGGGAAACAAAGGCAACATGACTTCATGTTCTGCTGTCTGCATGAATAGACAGACTTTGGGCATAAACAAAAGACTTTGAAAGAAATGAAGTGACTGGACATTGATCATGATGGACATTTGTTATTTATGTAGTGATCTGTAAACTGAAGCAGCAAAATTTGTACTTTATGCAATTAGAGTTAACATAGCTTGTCACAGAAACTAAAATCTGAACCTTGTTACTGAAGAACTGGTGTTGTTAAACTAAACCATGATAACTGACATGTGCATATCAGAACCAGGTGGAGTGAGAGTTGCCTATATAAGTCTTCATTCTACCTTGTGGAAGAAATTAATCTCAGTCTATTCAGGGTATCAGTGAGTTCAGTCCACACATACACTCGCTGACACTCTAGAGGTGACCAAATGGCAAATATTTTAAAACATAATTCAAACATGCTTAAACAATAAGGGACCTTCTTGTCTTACATCACTGAAGCACAGAGATAGGATTCTACCTCATGTATGCTCTGATTCCTTTGGTTCTCCTCACTCCTTATGTCAGTTTCTTCCATAAGCTGTAGCAATTACATTTTCATATAAGCCAAATTCAAAAGAAGAAAAATAAACAAATCTTTGGAAATTCAAAGACATAAGAAAGAACCTTCTCCCAGTTCCCCAGAAAACCTCTAAGTTCTTATGCCCCAAATTGGTTTGCACATTTGCTGTGGCTCAAATGTGGGTAGTGTCTCCCAAAGGCCCACATGTTAAGTTTGGTCCCCAGGACATCAATAGGTAGGTGGTGAAACCTTTAGGAGGTGGGACCTAATGAAAGGTCCTTAGGTCACCAGGAGTGTGCCCTTGAAGGGAATTACAGGATTCTAGCCATCTCTCTCTCCCTCCCTCCCTCCCCCTTCTTCACCCCTTTTCTGGCTGAGTTGTGACCCTTTGGTCCAACACATGCTCCTCATCATTGTCATATGCTGCCATCACAAGAAATGAGCCGATGCAGGTGCCATGCCTTTGACCCTCCAAAACCATGAGTTAAATAAACCTTTTTTCTTTATAAGTTAGTTATCTTGGGCCTCTTATTATAGTTTCAAAAAGCCGAATAATACAAGATTCTAGATCAGTTTGGTCCAGATGGGACTCTTCTATTTAGAGCTATTTCTGGAACTGAACATTTGGGCTCTATTGAGATGGAAGAGTTGATATCTGAACAAATTCAGGTTCTGTTAGAATAGAAAAGCAGGAAATTGATGCTGGTTAGCAACAGCAATTTCACTGCAACCCTACTCCCTCCCCTAAAGTCACGTGACATCAGACCACAAGGAGGGGTGATCTGGTTCTCAGTTCTTATTCTTACAAATTGACATTAGTTGAAATGTACATTTTCCCTGCTGACATCACTGGGACTTCCTTGGACACCAAGGAATCCCCTGCTGGGTCTTCCTTTTCCAGACACCAGCCCTCCACACTGTTGGCATCCCCTGGGAAAACTTCCTACCGTTACACATAGTTTAGGGAATCCAGGAACACTTGTGAAGTGTCTCTGGTTGCTTCTGCCAAGAAAATTGTTGCAGGTAAAATGGGCCCATAATCTGCCCCTTCTGAGCCACCACTAGTACAGCTTCAAAGTGATGTACAAAAGCAATTCCCTTTGCAATGAAGTGTTTCAATCAAAATGAAATCAATGAAGTGTTTCCCAAAAGCAATGAAGTGTTTCAATCATTTTGAAGGCATAAACCTTAGAAAAACTCTTGTATATAACATGATAATAAAGGTGCTTACCATACTATAGTTTGTTACAATAAAAAAGCTACAAGCAATATAAAAATTTCCAACATCATGCATAGTGATCTATTCACATAACATACTACTATTAAGTAGTTGACATGAAAGAATTAGATCTATGTGCAGCAACATGGATATAGATAAAGCATCTAATGTGGACTGGATAAAAGGAAATTGTATAAATGCACACTTTACATTATGTAAAGTTTAAAGCATTTTTACAAGAAAAGGATAGGTGCAAAGAATACACAGCAACAAAACAGGGCTACTCTAGAAAAAAAGGGATTTAAAAACTAATGGAAGGGCATTATTGGGAGTGCTTCAACTTCATCTATATTGTTTCTGTTTTAACAAAGGAATCTGAGGTCAACATGGCAAATGTTGATAGTTGGTGATTCCGGAACAGAGGCACTTGTGTCTTTGTCATATTAATTTCTGTACTTTCTATAGTTTGAAAATATTTTATAAAATTAAAATAAATCTTTTAGAAATAACAGTTTAAGAAAAATAACCATTTGTTTATCACAAATTGTTCCTATATTTTGGGCTTTCATGGTGTTGCAGTTTCTTACATTGGTCTGAACATCTGTTGCCTTGTCCTGAAGGAAGTCTGTCCATTTGCACCATGCAAAACTCTGCAGAGGCCAAAACTTGTTTGTTCTAAAGACAGGAAGGTGGAAGTGATGCATGTTCCTCTGGAGCAGAAGTTCTGAGAGACTGCTCATGGTTTTCTGTATCTGCAAGAAACTGATTATCCCAAATGGAGGCTGCTTTGTTACTGTCTGGAGCAAGGAGCAGAGCCATAGCCAACTCGCAGTGATATGCAGAGTGGGCAGAAATAAAATTTATTTTCAAGTTGCTGAGCTGTGGAGTTGATTGCCACTCAGCCTAATGTAGGTTGTCCTAACTAGTACAATTTTAAAAGCATAATAAACGGGAAAGGGGGAGGGCAGCAACATCGCATGACTGACTTGTGATCTTAGAAAACTGGGGCTTTTAAAATGACTATTAACATCTCCTAATACCATCTTTTTATGTACAAGACATCACAGAATAATAAAGAAAAGTTATTTAAATGTAGTAAATTTAACACAGAAACCTTTGCCATTGCTTCATCATAGATTGGCTTTTGGGATAAACCAGCGACTTCGACCTGTTGTGTCCAAAGATTTTTAAAAGGATAGGTATATTCTGATAATTTTAAGGGAAATTATTTTCCTATACCTTCTATTCCACTCATATTCATTTCTAAAATTTATTCACCTAGGTAATCTCTGCTCAGCTATTGAGCTCAGTCTGTTCCCATCCTTCTCTAAAGTCCTTTCCCCCATCACAAAAGAACAGCCTATGTCCCATGCAATAACACGTTACAAGGGGGCACTGTCTGGGGTGCAGAAGTCTCTGGAACACCCATCACAGGGACAATGTGAGATATTGGTATCCATGCTGAGAGAGTAAATGACTCTAACAAGTAGCTAGAACTTACAAGCACTTTTATAGATCCAGTGGTTTCAAATTATTTTGTTGTCAACAACCTTCAAGCAGAACCTAACTCAGCTGTTTATTGATCATTAAAAAAAGAAAATTATTAAAAGTACACAGAATCATTTTTTGCATGAAACTCAGAAATCATTCAAAAAACTGAGTTAATGTTGCCTAATAAAATCTCTTTCATTCCCATTACTCATCACTGTGAATGAAATTTCTTGGGGCTTACAAACTAGAAAAAATGATAAATATGCACTATTGACACTGACATTTGCATATTGTAGCAATTATCATAGACATGTAAACTAATTTTTTAAAGCCTCAGCCTTCTCAGAGGAAGATTTCCAAATAAAGCATTAGCTTTTGATGTTTAATAATTATTAATCTACATTTTAAAATATTCATATATATTAGTGTAGTCCCAGAAAAAATTTATTATAATTTAATTTGTATATTTATTCTATTACAGAGAAAACACAATGTTTTATGTACAGTGTTACATATAAAACACTAAATATAGAGAAATATCTATATAATACATGAGAATATAAATATTATGGATGTGGAATTCAATAAAAATTCAAGGAGGAAAAAAATTATGTGAAAACTATTCATTTAAAGGTGTTTTGTCTTGTAATTTTAAAATAGCTTACATAGGGGCTGGGATTATGGTGCAGTGGTAGCGTGCTCGCCTAGCACGCATAAGGCACTGGGTTTGATTCTCAGCACCACATAAAAATAAAATAAAGATATTCTGTCACCTATAACTAAAAAATAAACATTTAAAAAAAAATAAAATAAAATAAAATAGCTTACATAATATATCATATCCCTATCGTATTTAGATTCTACTGTATACACTAAGGGAGAAGCATAGCAGTTTTATTTTTATTTGTCAATATTCTAAAACCACAGATTATGTTCTCTACAACCACTTGATAGAGATTAATATTTTTATTACAATTTATTAATATTTTTATTACATTTGATTACAATTAATATTTTTATATCCCAACTTTAAAATGTGCCAGAATTTTTCAAAATTCTTCTCAAGGACCCAGGAACAGAACCACCTGAAAGTTAATCCTCCCTTCAAGCCCGATTCATTCTCCCTGCAGGCTACCGGCACCGTCCACACGGTGGCAGCAGTGTCTGCACAGCATGATGGATTTCCAAAGCCCTTTGACTTATAAACCATTTCCCTGTGTGTTTGCAATCAACATGTTAAATAACCAGTTTACATTTCCCTTGAATTAGAACAATAAATGTCCACAGTGACTTCCCACTGCTGAATTTCAACGTATTTCATTAAATTTTCTGGTCATGTAACAAGCCATGGCTATAAATACCAGAGCTATTTTCACCCACCTGGGAATGTCCAGGACATTAAATTCATTTTTTATATTCCTCTCTGCTTTTCTCTTCCCCAGTGTTTACACAGACTCTGCCCAACCCCAGCCTCAGTTGCTAAGCAACTGAAAGAGCTTTTGTTGTTCTTGAACACTAACCATTAACAGCCTTCATTTTGTCTAATGAGAATATGGCCACAGCCCAAATTACCTCCTTTTTCTGAAAAACAGAGCAGGATGCTTTTGACTTATGCTAATAGCAAGGAAAATCACATCCCAAAAAATAAATGCAGGAAAATGAAACCCAGAAAGCTTGAGAAACTCTGTTGCTTTATGACAAAGATCATGATTTTTATTGAGCATCTATTGTATGGAAGAGATTCTGCCAGGCATTTAACATTATTTCTTTCAATCTTAAAAATATTATTTCTTTTAACACTGCACTCTACTTTTTTAAGGTGTATATATCTCAGACCAGGACAACTTTATAAGGTTCAGTTGGATGAAGTACAGTTGTTTTGAGAAAGGGGAAATGGAAACAGAAAAGTAGAATAATCATTTCCCAAGCCATTCTTAGGCAAATCTATTTTTCTTAATTTAATTTTTACTTTAATCTTGCAGACTGGAAAGTTGATTTCCTCAGAAGATAAAAGAATTGCTTAAGTCATAGAACCAGTAAACGGCAACATTTAGATTCCATCTGACTCCACCGTTATTATGGCACGCTGCCTGTTGCTTGTTTGGGGAAATACTGTCATGCTACATCTAGGTCAAACATGTAGAAGTAGAAGAGGATTTCTACCCTTAAACTCCGGTGGGCTTTGGCACTCCAAAAAGGGAATGTTTAGAGTCTCTCTATGAGTAAAGTGGACTGGCTGGAGTTGATTATTGCTATGGGATATGTCTGAAGTGAGGAAGTCACCTTCTCGTTTTGGACCTCGATTTCTCCTCTGTAAAAGTGAAAGTAAATGGTATCTTCCTTGAAGAGTTGAAGTTTAACACTGTGCACTCACTGGAGTATTTTAGTATGTTATACTCCTATAACGAAAGGACCACAAGAGATCTAATGATTGAGTCCTACCTAAGTTTCCCCCTCCTTGCGGGGCGGGAGGAGCCATTCCAAGCAGGCTTGCCTTGCTGGCACACAGCTCTCCTAGAGGGGAACAGGTTGGTGTCAGTTCTGCCAGCCTCAACACATGGCTTTCAAGGTCACCCAGGCATTGTTTTCACCCAGGTAAGCTGAAGCAGGAAAGAGGAGTTTGAGAGGCTTTTCAGAGTCAGACCTGGCAGTGGGACACATTACTTTCACTACATTTTGTTAGCTAAAACTCTGAAACTCAGGCACATAGATACAGACATCTGTACAAGAGAGTAAACACAACCTGGTTGAGTGCTTAGGAACAAAAGGACTCAATTTGGAAAACACCTAGCAATCTCTACCAAGGGCTGTAATCATCTCTTTCCATGCACATAGAGTTCAACAAGTATTTCCTTCCTTCCTTCCTCCCCCTTCCTCCTTCCACACTTCTATCTTTCTCTCCTCCATTCCTCTATACAGAAGTCTACCATTGATCACAATATGGTAACTCTTCAATTAACATCGGAACAGTAAAATAAGAGGTGAAGCAGTTTTTATGGTAATCCTACTCAATAAGCATTAGCTATTTTAATTATGATTTCTTCCTTTATAAGCTGTCACTGGCTACAGAATAACTGAATTACCAACTACAACACAGAGAAATATTCAAAACAATTCCACGTTTTCCACATGTCACTTTGTAAATATTCTAGAATACCATAATTTCTCAGAGTTGGAAGGGCCTCTCCAGGTCAATTTGTCAAATTTCCTCAGTTTAAGTGTAAGGTGGAAGTGACATTCCTAAGATCACACAGCTAGTTGATGGCAGGACTGGGGCTCTTGACTTCCAGGCAAGGTGATGAGGAAAAATGTACCTAAAGTCCTTATTGGTGCTCTAGAGAAACTTACAGTTATTCAAGAGTGGAATGCAAACTGCTGTGAGAACACAGGGGAGCTTAACAGAATGGCAAAAGTAGTCCTCATTTCCTCAGAAGACTAATATTAAAATGCCAATTTTAAGTCAGGCATGGTGGCACACGCCTCTAATCCCAGCAGTTTGGGAGGCTGAGGCAGGAGGATCACAAGTTCAAAGCCAGCCTCAGCAACTTAGCAAGGCCCTAAGCAACTCAGTGAGACCCTGTCTCTAAATAAAATTCAAAAAAGGGCTTGGAATATGGCTCAGTGGTTGAGCGCCCCTGGTTTCAATCCCTAATACCAAAAAAAAAAAAAAAAAAAAAAAAAGCCAATTTTATCTGCAAAAATATCATTTTTGGTTGAGGTAACTTAACCAAATAAGCTGAACAATTTCAGTGAAAGAAAACAGAAAGGGAGTTCATGTTTGATGGGAGAATCGAGTGAAATTTGGAAAGGTTCTAGCAGGGTGTGGGGAGGAATTTGGGGAGCCTCTTAAGTGGAGCAGAAGATATGTGCAGGGGCAGGTAATGTAAGTGGTGGTGATGGAGGCGTGTCAGCAGCCAAGAAGCAGCCTAAGACTTTGAACATCTAAAAGGGAGGGCTTCCTGCCTGACTTATTAAACACATGAGAGGTTATATAGCAAACAACAAACAGAAGGCAGGTGGACAGATATGATGCCATTTTAAAGATGAACAAATCAATGCTCAGGAACAAAATGACTTGCTAAGGAGAATAACATATATGGGACTTGAATCTGGGTCTTTCACCCCAAATTCACCAATCATCACCCCCTTTCCCTTCTTCTATACTAGGGATGGGAGCCAGGGGCACTCTACCATTGAATTACATCCCCAACCCTTTCTACTTATTTTTATTTTTTAATTTTCTGACAGAATCTCACTAAGTTGCTGAGGCTGACCTCCAACTTGCGATCCTTCTGCCTTAGCCTCCCAAGTAGCAAATTCACTGATCTTTCCACTAACATATACTAAAAAAGAGGGTACAGCGAGTTACCAAAGACAAACTCCATTCACTTTGTGATTTCACAATTATAGGCCATGTTGGATTGACTGTAAATATCATCACTCCAATTTTCCACCTATCTTCACTTATCCACAATCTATTCCATGTGACATTGCAGCACTTCCTGTCAGATGGTACAGTCTATATCCCCACCCCTTAAATCTGGCTGGCCCCTGACTCGCTCTGGCTAACAGAATGTAGCAGAAATGGTGGCATATCATGTTGAAGCCAGACCACAAGAGGCCTCATGTGCTTTTGTTTTCTGGTCTTTGGATTCCTGCCTCTACCAGGAGATAACATCTGGGCTGGTCAACTGGGAGATGAGCCACCACTTAGAGTGCATTCATGCCAGCAGTGACCTTCCTAAATCAGTCAGTTTCCAGGTAAGCTACCAGCTGACAGAAAACATGTGAACAAGCTCAGCTAAATCAGTGGAGCCCAACCTAGATTAGCAGGCCTGCCCAAGAGACATCTGAGTAATAGTAAATGGTGGGTGTTTTAACCCATTCTATTCGGGGTGGTGTGTTACTCAGGAACTGCTAACTGATACGAGGGAAACCTGCATTCAGAGCTAGACTGAAGATCAGGATAGCCCAACAATCCTACCCAAATACACAGGACTCCAGGATACCCTGCAGATTCCAAAATCTGAAGATGCTCAAGTCCCTTACATTAAACTGTAGTATTTCTATGTAACCTATGCAAACCTTCCTATATATATTAAATCATCTCCAGATTATTTATAGTAGCAAATACGATGTTACACTAAGCAAATAGCTGGCATACTGTGTTGTTTAAGGAATAAAGACAAGAAAAAAATCTATATATGAGCATACAAATGCAAGTTTTTTTATCTGAGGTTGGTTGAATCCACAGATATAGAACTCATGGATTCAGAGGGCCAACTGCGTATATATTGAAAATATGTGCCAGCTACCGCTAGTTTCCATAGCTTTCTTATGTAAATATATAATGCTCCTGTTTCTGCCAAAGTAGAAAATATTCTTTAGTGAAAAGCAAAAGTTACTCCTCTCAGTCACACCTGCACCCTCATGAATGTTGAATAAATACCTAAAACACATTAAGTCACAGGGCATCAAATAATTAGGTTGCCCAAGGAGCCCCTATGTTTTCATTCAGTTGCCTTCTTTGTATCTGGATTGTGGCATAAACGTGCTCATAGAGAAGGGAATCACACTTGTTTCTTTGGAAAACCTCAAAAGTAAAAGACAAGAGGAGTATTTTTCTAGTCCAGAAATAGAAAAGTGGTTAGGGCTGTGAGAGGTGAGACCAGGACAAAAGGTGACGGCTGAGAAAGATGTGCCTTGCCCTCCATCCACAAGTCTGCCTTTCCTCCTGAGCAGCTCGTCATCTGTAACAAGCTGGCCTTCAGAGTCCCAGCTCCAGACACAGACTCATCTTTAGATTTTGCTGAGTTTGGAGAATGGAGGATCAGGTTTCAATAAAACCAGGCAAAGTCATTTAGTAGCTATGTGAGAGTGGAAATTCCATATGGTTTCTGACTTATAAAAAGTAAAATAATACTTTTAAAACACTCTATCTTCTCTACTCAAACTTGTTTTCTTAAAGTCTAACCTCATCTTGTGGTTATTCTCTAAAGGGAAGCATTTTAAATGGTCTCCATTGGAAATAAAAAAGTTATTCAAGTTTAGACTTTTGGTTCATGTCAGCAACTATTTGCACACACTCTTGGCCAGCAGGCTGTACAATTTACTGGAGGCAGTCTGCTTTTTCGTAGCTCTAGCTTAGATGGAAAATGGAGAGTGGTTTTGACAGCTACATTTTAGATCTAATTAATACTGAAAACATGTAAATAATAGTATAAGGAACTCAGTTCTCTTATGCCAGAGGCCAGTTACTCCCCCACTTCACTTATAAGTCATTATTATTTCGTGGTTAGAAGCATGCATTTGGGATTCCAGTCCTGGCTCTGACATTTACTTAACAGCATTTCACATTTTACTTACAGCAGTGTGATCTCAGTTTCCTCCTCTGTAAAATGAGGATAATATAGCACAGAGTTGTTTTTAGGAAAGTGTGTCAGGTTTATAACAATAGCAAATGTTTATTGAACTGTACTGCAGTAACTACATGACATCTTCCATGAGTTTGACCCATTACACTTTGGGGTCTATTCGTTACAGCAGTGAGGTCTATCCCAACCAACGCAGTTAGAATTGAAACCCAATAAGTTAGTAATGATGCCATCTGTGATGGCCTAATGCCTCTGCCTCCAGGAAGACAGTATACATGAGAGGGAGTAGAGCAGGTGGGAAGCCTGGTCTTCCTTCAGTGGTGGGTAAACACTGAAGCCTTGGTGAACCCAGGTGTAAAGTGGGAATGATTATAATCACCCTAAGGTGTTTTCAGGATTGAACAGTGATGCGAAGTACCCAGCACAATTAATAGACTCTATAACGAAAACTGTACCATTAAACCAGCCAACCAGGTAGGACTATTCTGACACCTGGTCAGAGCACCCTTGCTCATAGGCTAAGTGAGGACACCTGGACAATTCTGACTTCTTGGGCTCTCCTTCTGGTCCCTGGCTTACTCTCATCCTGCCTGTTTGCAGAACAGGCCTTCAGATGTAATAGTAATGATGATTAGGGTAACACTTTCTCTCACATTCCCTCTGGATTTGACCAGATTTCCAGTCCTGGCCATTCTTCCATTTGACCTAATACCCTACTGTGTGTGTGTGTGTGTGTGTGTGTGTATTTTAGAGGCATGTGTGTTACTTTACTAATTTAATCCTACGAGTACAATATTATTTCCCTTTTTCTATGTTGTAACACTCCCAAGTTCTAAGAAGCAAGTGATGGCTTTCATCTAAGCCCCAAGTACTAATCACATGCCAGATTCAAGGCTCATACTGCCCACTCACCAGTGGGAGGAAGCCCTGATGAAGAATACATCCACAGGCCACCTTGAGTGTTCCATAGAATGAGAAAGACACTCAGATCCACTCACATCTGACAAGTGGTGTCTGTCCCTAGAGAAGAGCTCCATTTGAATTTTCCAAACCAACCCTCCCTGTGGCTCTATAACACTTCAAAGAGGAAGGACATACAATTGCCATTTGCTCTTCTTTATCCCAATGAGAATCTTGGGATCAGCCAGACAACCAGAGACGACCTCAAACCATTTTTCCTCACTGAGGCTGCTGCTACTATGGGAGAATGTGCCCTGAAGACTCACCTGCCCTTGAATTCCACTTCTTGCTAAACTCCTGGGACCATCAGTTGCATAGCAACTTGTGCAGTAAGCAAGGGGTTTTAATCCCTTCCCTGCACATTTCCTCACTAGGGCTATCCCACTCGGGCATCCAGTGGTAAGTCACTCTCCAAAGATGAAATCAAGCTCCCCATAAGTATCTCCCTCACCCTTTAATGATGTTTAAGTACTTCTACTGTGTTTTGTTTTAATATCTTGTAGTGGACTAAACAGCACAATTAATGGGAATGCTGATTACCCACCAAGGCAATCTTGCTCTTATTCCATATTTTTAAGTACTGAATAAAATCCTTTTGGCTTCCCTTGGGGTCTAGTCATCATGGTCATAACCAGACTCCCAAGTTCATGAAAATGTTCCATAACACATTAAATTGTACTCCAGTGCACTATTTTTTTGCTTGACTAAATTGGCACTACTTGGTTACAGCTGTATGACTGTTATAGAATTTCCTGGAATAACTTCAGCATAAATTTTATTGCAAAATACTACAAACCATGTTATATTCACAGTGGTATTGTTAGCATGTTAATCAATATACCTAAACACCTAAAACTTTTCCTCTTATCCTAATACTTTTTAATATCTGAGGTAGAAGGAAAGATAGAAGTTACTCAAACTGGTGGGTATAATTTCTTGGAAAATGCCATTAATTTGTTTTCTGAATCACAAACCAAAGTTCTACTGGAATCTTTACCCAAGTTCAAAGAAATTTAGGTAATTATGTATATTTCTCCTTTCTAGCAATTTCTCCATACTATTGATTTTAACTTGGTAAACCATAGCCCAAAGCCAAATCCAGTCTGCAGCCCATTTTTGCAAATGAAGTTTTACTGGAACACAGTAAAATTTGTGAGTTTTTATTTTTGAGTTTATGCATTTTTATTTGTGAGTTTATGCATTGTCTGTTGCACCTTTTACAGGACAGCTGCAGAACTGATGGATCCCAAAGCCTAAGATCATCACCATCTGGTTCTTTACAGGAAGAGTTTGCTAATTCCTGTTATAGATGAAAGACTTGAAGTATATCAGTTTGTATTTGTGAGGATGGAGATGAGATGGAAGAGGGGATTTCCACTTATTGAAAGGCAGTTTATACATGGACTTTCCTCTTTGTATTGGGCTGAACAGCATTCCCCCCATTCATATCCACTTGGAGCCTGTGACTGTGACCTTATTTAGAAACAGGGTCTTTATAGATCTGATGAAGTTAGATGAGGTCATACTGGACTAGGGTGGGCCCCAATCCAATGTAAACTATCCTTATATGGAGAGAGATATTTAGAGACAGAGACAAAGATAAACAAAATCCATGTGATGACAGAAGCCAAGATTGAAGTTACCACAGCTGAAGAATTCCAAGGATTGGAAGCAGGCAGCGGAAGCTAGGAAAAGGTGAGGAGAGACTTTTTACTAGAACCTTCATGGGGAGCAAGACCCTGATTTCATATTTTTGGCCTCCAGAACTGTGAGAGAATAAAGTTCTGTCATTTTAAGTCATATAGTTGGCCACAATTTGTTACAGTACCTCTAGGAAATGAATGTCTCCTCAATTCACATTTTGGCTAAGAAGTCTTTAGACTACTTTTCTGTTTTGTCAGGAAATAAAGACCAATAACTAATGAAATTACAGGTCACTGATGCCCAGGAAATATTAAATACATGTAAAGATGACATAAAATATTCTTTTAACCTTATAAGCTTGGCTTGGATTAAAGTAGAAATAAGAAAATGAGAAAAGAATATATCTTTGCCCAGTCCCTTTACAGCCCCTTCACCATGATTTCTCTTCCTAACATATATATCCATTTGTCTAGTTCTACCTGCCTCTGCTAGAATGCAAGCACTATGTATGTGGTCAGGAACTTGGTTCTGCTTTGTTTACTTATATAACTCCAGTATTCATGGAGCAGAAACATAAGAGACAGTGTTAATGGCCTGGGTTCAAAATTTGGAAGTATCATCTAGCTGTGTGACCTTAGGTTAGTTTTTCATCTAAGTCTAACTGGCCTCATCTGTAAAGTAGAAACAAGAAGACTAGGAATAATATATGCCCAACACACTCTAACGTCTAATATTATACTATTATGAATGTAGCAATGTAAGCCTTTAAAGTAGAGTAATTCCAATGATCATTCTCCAACTTCCAGAGTGTTTAGGGGTACTAGTGACCTCACAATGGAGGATATAAAACTGACTTTTACAAATAACTTTAGAAATACACAATATAAGTAAAATTCCTTCATCAGATTCATAAGAATTCTTAAGATTCATAAGAATTGATTCACATTTTGTCTTTGAGAAAGAGAAGAAAAAGAAAACTCAAGGTAGCTTGAATTAAAAGGAGATATTCATAAACCAGGTTAGATGATATCCAGGGCCAGGGAGTATAGCCAGGACTCAAGAGGGTCCTTCTGAGTACAAGAACTGTCAAATATCGAGCACCTTCTCTCCCTTCCTCACCCCATCTCCCTCTCTTTGCCTTTTTACTTCTCCCAAGATATAGATTCAACTTTTCTTTGCTTTTGCAGGCAGACAATGGTTGCTATAACCCAGCTCTGTGTGACCTTTCAGTTGAGCTGCCTAACCAGCAACACACTAGAGCCATGTCTCTTCAAGTGTGACCTGCTTCAGAATCTCATGCAGGTGCTTACTGAAAATGCACATTTCTGAGACCCACCAGAGTGGGGCACTGGATTCTTCAATTTTCACAATCTCTTTTGATAATACTGTAGCCCAGAAATTTAAAGGATCATCAAACTAGAGTTTGTTTTCTACTTCTAAACAACACAGAGCAAGAGACTCCAGGTAGCCAACCTAAACATATGCACCAGTTTCTAACCACCAATGGCCAGAGGGGACAGAGTTACAATATGTGTGGCTCAGGGACTCATATCTAGAACAAAACACCACACTCAGAAATGGGAACAACTTTTTCCAAAGTTACCAAACATCCAGGAAGTTAGAGAATAGACACTACAGCACTGATATGAGGAAGGCTCAACTTCCAAAAACTTACATGTCAGTAGCAATGGCCAAGAAACACAGGAAGATGACCACCAACTTACTCCCACCTTTCAAGAATCTCTAGGGTACTTTAATCAATAGAACTGAATTCACATCCAAAAGCCTAGCTGCAAGAGAGTCTAGGAAATGTGGTTTTTAACTTTCCAACCTCTCCAACTGGATGGAAGAATAGAATGGAAGTTTGAGCTAATATTTAGTATCTCACACAAATAGTATTCTTTATTGTCTGATGCCTTTACTGCATAGTTCACAAGAATCAACTCATTATTTTAGGCTTTGCCCTATTTAGAAGAGGAAAAAGAAATCATGTTTAAAAGCATTCTGACATATTAGTAGTAAGTATACACTATTAGATTCTTTTATTTGGCCAATTTGCAGTAAAGCTATTGTATTAAAGACACATAATCCAAATATCCAGAAGCTGTCCAACACTAAATACCCAAGTACAGTTGATTCAAACCCTGATCCTAGATACCACAACCTGTGCAAACCTAGAGCCCACAACCAAAATATCATGAATTCCCATGGATTTATATCCCTAAAGTAAACCTGACCTTGCAAATCCTACCTCTACATATGCTCTGGTAGACATCTTTTTGATCCAAATGAGAAATTCAACCCTAATCTAATTTTCACAAAATTCCATTCACAAAACTTTAAATAGGTTAATAGGTTTTATTGACAACAATATAACACTGTGACCAACATTATAGTTCTTGAAAGATCCTCTGGCCACTCCACTCCCAAGAGCTTAATGAGTTCAACCAACTCCATCCTTCAGCTGGGTTCTCTAGAGAATGGGAAAGGGGGCACTCTTCTTTTCCCACCAGAATGGTTTTGTTTTTATTAACAATAGGAACACACTGTTTGCAAATAGAAATCAAAGTATGGTGACTTAAAAAATAGGGGTTTCTTTTTCTTACATAACGAGCTATATAGATGTAGGTAGTCCAGGGCTAATAAAATTGCTCTGAAACTGAGGCTCAGAAATTAGGGACCCAGGCTCTCCTAATCTTCCTGTTCCATTTTTACTAGCTATTATCTTGTGTGTGGTCTCATGGTTATAACCTGCTTCCTGCACTTTCAAACATCAGGACATTTTCTAAGTGATTCTAAAACTGAAAATCAGGTTAGTGCTGACAATGGTATCCATTATGAATCAAATTATACACAAAATTTTAGAAACTAAAACAGTGTTAGATTTCCAAAAAGCTAATAAATTCCTAAGCAGCTTTAATCACCAATACATGTTTTATCACATAAATAACATAATAATCATTTAAGAAATTTCAACAAGAGCTTCTAGATCTTAAACGCTTCTGTTATGTATCAGATATCATAATAGAATTTTACATGTATTATAACCCATCATTTTACAGATGAAGAAACTGAGGCTCAGAAATTTAGGACTACTTCCTTTCTGTTTTCCACCAATATTGAAGCTACATATAATTCCTGAGCACTTTCAGGACATGCATGTGCACTGTGATTTTTAGCATATATTAATGGAATGAAACAAACTTTATGAATTTTCTATCTTAAGGTACTTTAGTGGTAATGTAAATGTTGTTACATTAGTATTAAAATATATCCACAACATTTAGTTATGATGGCATAGGTTGTGGATTTATTTAGACAGATTTCTGTGGCCCAGACATTATACCACAACATAATGCTCCCTCTATTAGCAACTGAACTTAAGAAAATGAGGGAAAAAAATGAATCTAAGAGAAGTTTATAAAGTACACGAAAGAGATGCCTGTGTTTGCAACTAGCTGTGTGACAAAGCTGCCCTTCTAGAATGCCAAAGGGCAACAGCCCAGGTTAGCATTTTGTCTTCAGTATTCTGCTGCTCCTCATTCTGCTTCCCCATCCTTATGGATTTCTCTCCATTGGTTTTTTTTTTTTTTTTTTTTTTTTTTTTTTTTTGGTACTGGGGATTGAACTCAGAGGCACTCGACCACTGAGCCACATCCCCAGCCCTATTTGGCGTTTTATGTAGAGACAGGGTCTCGCTGAGTTGCTTAGCACCTTGCCGTTGCTGAGGCTGGCTTTGAACTTCCTGTCTCAGCCTCCCAAAGTGCTGGGATTACAAGCGTGAGCCACCGAGCCCAGCTTCTCCATTGTATTAATGACTGGAAAACCTCCCATTCCTCTCACTACTTCACTTTATCAAAACAAAGAGAAATGTGTTTAAGTATATATGAGCATATTTTGAATGGCTAATGACATTTAGCTGAAATATATTCAAACTAAATATTATTTCATGTATACATTGAGATTTGAATTTTACATTGAATTGTAAAGGGAAAGATTATTCCCAGTAAAGGAAATTGGTATATGCAAGTACATAAGGAAATATGGCAGAGGATAATCAGAGGGACCCTTAAATGAATTGGTCTCTGCTGTTAAATCTGAAGGCAAACCCAAGTAAGTCCTTTTAAGGATTTGGTAATGAGAGTAAGAAAAAATGGCAACTTCCTATCCCAAAACAGAGGGTACCAGATCATTGATCATCTTCAACATGGCCATTTTTCATTGATCTAACATACTGTGACTCTTTATCTGCAATCTCATATGAGATCTGAGATCTTTTCCTCAGCCCTGACTGTGATTCTGTCTCTGCAACATTGAAATAGAGAGTTTTTCACAGGCAGGATCTCATCTGTCATACAAGATTCAATTCACTCTTTCCCAAAGAGTATCCAAGGAAAGATTGCATCAGAATTACTTGAGTTGCTTATTTAAGCACAGATTCTTGGATTTACCCACAGTTTCAGCCTTCTAGGAATATTATGCACACTAAATTTTGGAAACAGCTAGATGCAATTTTTAGTTCAGTTTTACAGATAAAGAAATAGAGATTCAGAGAAAAGCTAAATAACCAATCTATGGTTGTCTATGAACAAAGCAACAAGGCTTGGCTCTTAACTTCTGCCCTTAAACTCTAAGCAGTCCATATCTACTACTGTGTTACTAAAGATCCTGAGTACAGCAGGAACTGATTTCTTCAGATAACAGCTGTCAGGGTAAAATCATATAGTAGTGTACATCAGCATTGGTGTCAGACTGCCTGGGTTCAAATCTTGGGCCTTCACTACCAGCTAGGTGATCCTGTGTTTATCACTTACCTTGATTATCTCAGTGGGGATAATGTACCCTCTTCATATGGCTGTTATAAGGCTTAAATGAACATTACACAGAATTGCTTAGAACAATGCTAGCACATTTTAAGTATGCAGTGTGTTAGATGGATTTCCTATGTAAGCTTAACCTTAACATAACTAAACTCTGGTCATCTAGAACCTCTAAATCAAATGAAGACATAGTTTATACCTTTCGGTACACTTGATTTGGGGATTATATTTGATCTTTTAAAAAAATTCTGCAGCTCTGGTCTAGCTGATTATTGTTCTCAGATTAATACTACCCCTGTGCTCTAAGGGAATTAGTTGATATTTATAAACTTGGAAAATCAGCCAGCTCAATGTTATTTTCGAAGATGGAAAATATTAAAATTAATGGATAAATATCACTATTTGGAAAAGTAGTGCTTGAACAAAACCTTGAACTTTATGCTACTTTATTTTATAAATTTTGGAAGAGGTTTTAAAACATCAAAATACACAAGATAGTCCAATTGCCATTACCTGCCAGTTCCTTCAAAGCATGTCTCAAAAGGAAAATATTAAGTCCTCTGATGGTATATTTGAATGATGGATATTCTTCTTGCTGTCATTAATTTTTCTTCTACTGAACTCTTAAGCTGAATAAATTGATGTAAACAAGATCAAAGAGATCACTACTCTGGTTGAAGGCTTTTTTTTAATTGTAGAGAAGACATTTAACATGAGCTCCACCCTCTTAATAAATATGACATTGTTAACTATAGGCATGGTGTACAGCAGAGTTCTATTCATAAGATGAACAGAACTTATTCATCTTGCATAACTGAATCTTTCTGTGGAACAGCAACTTTCCATTTCCCTCTCCCCCACACCCTGAAACTACCATTTTCTGCTTCCGAGTTCAACATTTATACACAGTGAAACCATACAGCATTGCTCCTTCATGACTGGTCTATTTCATTTAGCATAATGTTTTCCAGGTTTATCTGTGTTGTCACATGTTTCAGGATTTCCTTCTTTTTAAGGCTAATATTATTCCATTGTATTTTCTTTAACAATGTATTCATCAATGGAGATCTATCTTAGCTATTATAGTGCTGCAATGAACATGGAAATGCAAATTTGAGAAGCTGACTTCAATTCTTTTGGATGAATATCCAGAAGTAGAATTGCTGGATTATATGTTGACTCTATTTGTAAATTTTTCAGGAACATTCATGCTGAATGTTCTTAGCAACAATACTATTTTTGTATTCCCACCAATATTGTACTAGGGTTCCAATTTCTTCACATCCTCACCAACAATTTTTATGTTTTATTTTGTTTTTGCAATAACCATCCTAATAGGTGTGAGGTGATATCTCATTATGGTTTTGATATCAATTTCCTTAATGATTAATGATATTAAGTATCTTTACATAGTTACTGTTGGCCATTTGTGTGTCTTTGGAGAAATGTCTATTCAAGTCTTTTGCCCATTTTTTAAATGGGTTATTTGTTTTTATGCTACTGAGTTGTGTGAGTTCCTTATTTATTTATGATATTAACCTCTTACTACATATTTGGTTTGAAAACATTTTCTCCCACTCTGTAGAATGCTTTCTTTGTTATTTTTTCCTATGTTCTACTTATTTATTTTGCTTTTGCTTTTGTTGCCTGAGCTTTTGGTGTCATATCCAAGAAATCATTGTTAAAATCAACTCATAAAACTTTTCACTGGTGGTTTCTTCTAGGATTTTTATATTTTAAGTTTTATATTTGAGTCTTTGATCCATTTTGAGTTCAACTTTGTATGTGGTATAAGCTGAGGGGTCAATTTCATTCTTTTGTGTGTGAATATTCAGTATTTCCAACATTATTTGTTTACAAAACTATCCTGTCTTGTGTATTCTTAGCAACTCTCTTAAAAATCAGTTGAATGTATATGAATCGGTTTATTTCTGGGCTATTTTGTTCCATTGGTCTATGCATATGTTCTTATGTTAGTACCATTCTATTTTAATTACTCTGGCTTTATAATTCTATTTTGGAATCAGTTTTCTTTTTATTTCTCAAGATTCTTTTAGCTAGTTTAGGTTGTTGTTGGTTCGCTATGTTTTTTAAAACATTGTTTTTTCTATTTCTGTAAAAAATATCATTGGGATATCAATAGACATTGCACTCGTTACACAGATCACTTTGGGTAGTAAGGACATTTTAACAATACTAATTCTTCCAGCCCATGAGTATGAGATATCTTTTCACTTGTTTGTGTTTTCCTTTTCACTAATGTTTTGTAGTTGTCAATGTACAAATTCTTTCACCTGCTTAGAGTTATCCCTAAGTATACTGTCCTTTTTGATACTATTACAAATATATAAATTTCTTAATTTCTTTTTCAGATTTTCATTTTGTTAGTGTATAGAAACACAGCTAATTTTTGTATGTTGATTTTGTATCCTGCAGATTTACTAAATTCATCCTAACAATTTTCTTTAGGGTTTTCTATATATAGAAGACCATGTTATCTGCAAACAAACATAACTGTTTTTCTTTCTTTCCAATTTAGGTGTTTTGCTTCATTTTCTTGTGGAATTGCTCTGGCTAGGACTTCAATTACTAGGTTGAATAAAAGTGGCAAGAATAGGTATCCTTGCCTTGTTCACAATCTTAAGTGAAAAGCTTTTAGTATTTGAGTATGTTAGCATTAGGCTTTTAATACATATTCTCTATTATGTTGAAGTAATTTCCTTCCAGCTTTAGTTTGTTGAGAGGATCCTCATGAAAAGGTTAGAAGCATTTGACAAAATTTAATACCTTTTCATGTTTGTTTAAACTTCGAGCATGAGAAAACACTCTTTACATTAAAAGTAAATATATTAATGCTTTTAGCCAAAAATACATGAACTTAAAAAAAAAAAGAGTTTTGGGCTGGTTGTGCATGCCTACAATTCCCAGCAATTTGTGAGGCTGAGACAGGAAGATTGCCAAGTTTAAGGCCAGCCTCAGCAACTTAGTGAGACCCTAAGCAAACTTAGGTAGATCCTATCTCAAAATAAAAAATAAAAAGGACTGGAGATATGGCTCAGTGGTTAAGTATCCTTAGGTTCAATCCCCAATTTAAAAAAATAGAATGTTGAAGTTCAATTTCAATTTAACACTCTCTTCTCAGCTCCTATCTGGTTTTTCCACTGTAGTACAAGAGATTTTCTTGAATATGTCATAGCCACATCCTACGTCAGAATCCAGTCATTTCTGCTACTTTAATAGCTTGCCCATAATTACATAGAGTAAGATGCTTTCAAGACTATGTCAACTAAGGAACAGCTGGTGGACTTTCCACTCTTATAACCAACTTTCCACTCTTATAACCAAAATATCATCTTGCCTTCCTTACTGATTCATGTTCATGAATTTTTTCTATAGCTAATTTAAATGAATTTAGGAAGAAGGCAAGCTTTCGAGTCAATGAATAAACTCAGTGAATAAACAAACAATTTAACCAACAGCCAAGGTATCCCTGCCTTAAGGGAGGGAGGGGTTCCACATGATAGAATGGTCATTAACTCCACAGCAACCCAAAATTGTCCAATGAGATGTTCCACAGTGGGGAGGTGGCCTCCAGGGTCAAGCCCTGCAATTCCTTGTAGACCTCTGTTACTCTTTAAAGGGTTGCCTTTCACTTCTTTACCAGCCACTAAGATGATACTCATAAGTGTTTCATATAAAGCAAAATGACATCCACAGCTCTTGCTTACCTTAAACCCTAACTAGCCTATCTTTTTCTTGTGGTGGTTCCAGTAATTTACTCTCTAACATTCAATGATGTCACATGATCAGAATGAGCCAGTCACATAATTCATTTCCTAGTGGTTTAGGAATAGATATTTAACTTTATCTAGCCAATGCATGAGAACAGATCTGTAATTCTAGTAAAGATTTATCCACTCCCAGCAAGAGAGAATTGAATGAGAAGATTCCTCTTCAGCTGTTATCAAATAGTGACAGCCTGGAAGAGGAGGCAGAAGCCAAAGAACCACAGGGAAGCAAGGGACAAGCCAAGGCACCAACATGGCTCACCTGGAGGCCCCCCTAACTCTGGAAGGGTATGTACTATAGATGTGTTATATATTATATAAGACAACACATATACTATTGTTCTAGCCACTACGACCAAGGGTTTGACATTACTTGAAGGTTAAATCGCCTTAATTGCAAACTCCCTGGTCCCATGAATTACTCCAGGTTTGGTGTCCTTATCCCCCTATCTCTTTCCTGTCTCATACATAAAACTCTCTTGTTGCTGTTCAACTAGGCTTAGCTAGTTTTCCAGCTATTGTTCCAGGAACACTGTACTCTATTGTTTATAGTCACATATAAACTGTCAAGCTCATTACTTTCCTGCCTATCTTCCCTCTCTGTTGTTCAGGCTAGAAGTAAAGGGCCTTAGCCAATTAGTGTAAGTGGATGAGTATGAAAAGAAAAAAAGTGGGGAAATAAAAGTCATTCAATGAGACAGAACATTTCAATCTAAAATGGCCTAATTGATTCACTAAAGCTTTCTTGTGTGACTGTCTACTTTAAGTTGTTGACAGTAGCTACCTTTTACTGAGAACTTAAGATGGGCTGAGTACTTGACATATTATCCCATTTAATCTTCATTACACTGTAAGTTGAATATTGTCTTCTTTGACTAGTGAGATAAATGAGGTATGGGGAAATTAATAACTTGCCCATATCACAAAGTGAAAGAGTAGGAAAGAATATAGAATTTCCCTGTACCACTTACAATGAGTGAACAAATATATAAAAGAATTATCTTTAAACATTAAGTCATATCACAAGACTGTGATCCCTGAGAGAAGAGAAATTAGGTAAATCCTATGATCTCCATCTAGAGGCACTTTCAGGACTGCAGCAGAGAGAAGCAAACACTAGAGAGTGACATTGAAGCAGGCTTTTGGAGGCATAGTAGTAAACAAGAGGAAGTTATTCAAAAGAAGAGTTCTGGAAAATTCTCAAGATTTTGGCTGAATGCCACTCTACATGCCAGTCTACATTGTTATGGGGAGAAACTCCATGAGGGCAGGAAAAGTGTAAGTGCCAAGAAAAGGACAGTCACCAAGGGAGCTATCAGCCTTACAACTCAGGATTCAGAAAAGGTTTACGGAGAGCAGAAGTGAAGATTTTGTTATATACACAGGTCATTAAGAAGAGATATGGGAAGGGTCAAACTTCAGTAGTGGGGACAAATAGCCTCAGCCCAAAAGTCACTCTAGATTTTCTTTTCGTTTATAAACAAACCAGGCATGGCAGAATATACCTGTAATCCCAGCAACTCAGGAAGCGAGGGCAGGAGGATAGCAAGTTTGAGACCAGCGTAGGCAACTTAGCAAGACCGTCAAAAAGTAAAAAGAACTGAGGATGTAGCTTAGTGGTAAAGCACCACTGGGTTCAATCCCCAGTACGGTAGAGAGAGACAGCAAGAAAGCGGGGGAGGAGGGAAGAGATATTATAAACAAAGATTTTAAAGTATCAAATTAATCACAAAGTAAATTAACCGCTTTCCAGAACAGTCTCCATTCTTTAAGTGAATGCAATAATATCTAGTACTTAGCAATGCAAAATTCACAAGTTCAAGTATGTAATAAAAAATTATCATGTGAAGAAGGAGCCAGGCACCGTGGCTCATGTCTATAATCCCAACAACTCGGTAGTCTAAAGCAGGAGGATTCCAAGTTCAAGGACGGCCTGGACAACTTAGTGAGACCTTATTCAAAAATAAAAAGGATTGAGGATAAAAAGGACTGGAGATGGATAGTGGTAAAGCACTCCTAGGTTTAATCACCAGTACCAGAAGAGAGGAGGAGAGGGAAGAAAAGAGGGGAGAGGAGGGAAAAGGGGAGGGGGAGGAGGAGGAAGAAGAGGAGAAAGAAGAGAAATTTGTGACCCATAACCAGGAGGAAAATTAGTCAATAGAAAGAAATCTAGAAATTACATAGATGATGCAATTAGCAATGAGAATGCTTTAAGGCAGCTATTATAAATATGTTCCATGTGCTTAAGAATTTAAAAGAAAATCTGAAAACAATGAGGAGAGAAAAAGAAAGCCATGAAAAGGAAACAATAAAGTACACAGAGCTGCATATACGATGTTTTAAACGAAAAACTTAATGGGTAGGATTAATAGCAGATTAAGCATTACAGAAGGAAAGAACTTGAAAACATGCACTATGCAAAACTAAACACAGAAAAAAGAATGAAGAAGAATGAATAGAGCATCATTAACAGTATCAAGAGGTCTAACCCATGTAACTGGAGTTCCAAAAGGAGAGGGAGGATTAGAAAAATTAATGACCAAGTGGGGCACGGTGGTGCAGGCCTGTAATCCAAGTGGCTTGGGAGGCTGAGATAGGAGGGTCCTGAGTTCAAAGCCAGCCTCAGCAAAAGCGAGGGTCTCAGTGAGACCCTGTCTCTAACTAAAATATAAAAAGGGCTGGTAGTGTGGATCAGTGGTTAAGCACCCCTGAGTTCAATCCCTGGTACCAAAAAGAGAAAGAAAAGAAAAAATTAATGGCCATATATTGTCCAAAGTTGATGAACACCATAAAATCAGATCCAAGAGCCTCAGATTCAATGCAAGCAAGATAATAACAAAGAAGAAAAAACTATTAAAATATATGATGAAGAGAAAAATCTTAAAAGTAACCAGAGAAAAAGGAGCTTATTACTATTGAAGAACAAAGACCAAAATGTTCACAGATATTCACAAGAAACTGCAAACTAGAACCTGATGAAATGTCATCTTTAACGTTCTGAAAGAAATCCAACCTAACATTCTGTAGCTGGTTGAAACTATCAGTAATGAAAGTAAAGAAAAGCTTTTAGACCAAAACATCCAAGAGAATTCAACAACAGCGAAAATGCTGTATACAAAGTGTTAAAGATTTCTAGGCAGAAGGAAAATGATACCATATAGAAATGTGTTTCTGCGTGAAGTAATGAGGAAATCTAGAATGGTCATATACAGACAATATAAACTTCTGTTTTTAGTCTTCAAAATTTATTTGGTAAGTTCTCAAAGTAATGACAATAAAATTCAAATGCCTGTTGTGATTCAAAGTTCTGATGTGTCTCTGTGGATGTCTCAAGGAAAATGTCCTTCCTGCCCCCATGTTCTCTCAAGGCTACTAAGCATATACACTGATTTGGTTGCTTGTCATTTGCTGAGGCTAGAACTGCTCTTCCTTGAGATTCACAGAGGATGCTGGCTGGCCCACTCCCTAAAGGCAGAGCCAGAACTCAGATTTAGGTTTGTCTGGAACTAAAGACATTTTATCAGTAAAATGCCAGGCTATATAATATAATACCTTGGGAAAATTCTGATAAAATTCCCTACTATGCTTCTGAAGTTGTCTTTCTCATGGAGAACAAATTCCTTAGAAATGAAGTTATTTCTTTTTTTAAATTAGGGAATTCTAAGGATTTTATTTCCTTGCTCATTTACTTAGTCCCTACTTAGTGCTGAGAAAAGGTGGGTTTCATGAATTAGTTATAGTAAAAAACTAATGATGATGATGATGATATAGGTTTCTAGTCCTTTATCAATAATTAAAATATCCCAAAAGCTCTAAAAACCAAGTTTTAAAATCTAACTTGAAGCTGGGCATGGCAGAGCACGCCTATAATCCCAGCACTATGGGAGGCTGAGGCAGGAGAATCGCGAGTTCAAGGCCAGCCTTAGCAACGGTGAGGCACTAAGCAACTCAGTGAGACTCTGTCTCTAAATAAAAGACAAAATAGTGCTGGGGATGTGGCTCAGTGGTTGAGTACCCCTGAGTTCAATCCCAAGTACCAAAAAATAAATAAATAATTAAATAAAATCTAACTTGAATTAACAGGAGGCTATTTATAATATATTTTGTGTGACTGAAGAAAGAAATTGAAGAAGACCTTAGAAGATGGAATAATCTCCCATGCTCCTGGATAGGCAGAATCAATATTGTCAAAATGGCCATACTTCCCAAAGCATTATATAGATTCAATGCAATCCCAATTAAAATCCCAATGTCATTCCTTACAGAAATAGAAAAGGCAATCATGAAATTCATTTGGAAGAATAAGAGACCCAGAATAGCCAAAGCAATCCTTAGCAAGAAGAGTGAAGCAGGAGGCATCACAATACCAGACCTCAGATTATACTACAAAGCTATAGTAACAAAAACAGCATGGTACTGGCACCAAAATAGACATGTAGACTAATGGTATAGAATAGAAGACACATAGACGAACCCACATAAATATAATTATCTCATACCAGACAAAGGCACCAAAAACATACATTGGAGAAAAGATAGGCTCTTCAACAAATGGTGCTGGGAAAGCTGGAAATCCATATGCAGCAAAATGAAACTAAAACCCTATCTCTCACCATGCACAAAATTCAACTCAAAGTGGATCAAGGACCTGGGAATCAGACCAGAGACCCAACGCCTAATAGAAGAAAAAATAGGCCCAAATCTTCACCATGTAGGATTCGGACCTTACTTCCTTAACAAGACTCCTATAGCACAAGAAGTAAAATCAAGAAGCAATAAATGGGATGGATTCAAACTAAAAAGCTTCTTCTCAGCAAAAGAAATAATCAATGAAGTGAACAGAGAGCCGACATTCTGGGAACAAATCTTTGCCACACACACATCCGATAGAGCACTAATCCCCAGGATATATAAAGAACTCAAAAAACTTACCACCAAAAAAACTAACAACCCAATCAATAAATGGGCCAAAGAGCTGAACACAAACTTCACAGAAGAAGATATACAATCCATCAACAGACATATGAAACAATGTTCAACATCTTTTTTTTTTTTTTTTGGTACTGGGGATTGAACTCAGGGGTGCTTGACCACTGAGCCACATCCCCAGCTCTATTTTGTGTTTTATGTAGAGACAGGGTC
>PVHX01010624.1:22942-69039 GCA_004024805.1 Geosciurus inauris | reverse complement strand
AATCTGCTTATAATTTTGTGCAAAGTTAGAAAAATTATGATTGTAATAATTTTTTTTTCTATTTGCCTCAACAAATGTTTTCAGTGAATAGTGTGTACAGCTTCTGAAAATTTGTTTTTTTTCTGTTATGTTTGATAACATGTATTTAAATGCAACTTTTGAGAAAAATAAATAAAAATTAAAATTAAAAAAAAAAAAACAAATAACTATTGAAAAACAATGAAACAATTCAAGAAAAAAAATTAAAGGCAGGCAGTATTTTTTCATATCAAGCAATCCATTGATATACATTAGTATTTTGCATTTCGATTTCAAGTTTTTGATTTTGTTTCTCTTGATTTGCATATGGATGCATGTGTTTTGTTTTTGATCTTCTAGTAACTTATCCATTCTTCTAAGACATAATTTAGATACTATAAACCTTTCAGTATCTCCAAGCTAACTATTAAGCAATAAGGTCAAAGAGAAAAAATGGAGCACTGATAATAGACTGTTGAACAATAATTTTAAAAAGGAGAAATCCTTATAAAATTTATATTTTGCTATATCTTATACGTGTTTCACAGTAGGAGCATGATTAATTTTAATTGATTTATAGCCAACCATTGTCTATACAGTTATAGAAATATTAGTTTTATTTCAATATATTTAAATAATAATTTGTATTTAAAGTAAAGCTCCCAACAATTGGATTTTAGAAACTTTTTCTTCTATATGCCAGTTCCCTCTACTTCTCCCTTTTCCTATTTCCTTCTACTCACTTATCTTTACTGCCTCTCTCCATCAGATCTGTAATTTCTTCCTGAGTCTGTAATTTTCATGTACCTTCCTCTTAGTCTCATACTCTTCCTTCTTAACTATTCATGTGCTCTGCTCTCCTATTTTTAAGTTACATTCCCTTTCTCTCTTTCAGGAGAGGAAGAGGATGAGCCATTTGGGGAAAGAGTGCCAAGAAAGAAACCTTTAACCTCTTCTCACCTGAAAATAATTGAAAATCTTCAAGAAATGACAGATTTGAATTGTATTCTATATTGAGGTTTATGTTAAGGTCAGAAATCTTGGCTGAATTTTTTCTTGCTTAAAGCAGGAGAATGAAAATGCCAACCTGCCATACGTTTTTGCTTTGAATGTAATGTTATCTTGCTTTCAGAATGCTCCAATGTTCTAATGAGTTCCTAATTAATATGCTCCAAGTGTGATACACTTTTGATTGTGTAAAATCATCTCTACAACCCAGCACTAAATGTTTAAAAATACATGGGCCTGTGTCATCTCATCCCTTCCAATAATAGGCAACAAATTTGACTATCATTCAGGGGCACTTTCCCCTCTGTGAAACCTGGAAGTGAAGATTGGATCATCTGCTGCATTTAGATCCTGAAGCCATTCCAGGCAGCTTCTTATAGAATATAAATTTGAAAAAAAAAAAAGTCCTAGGTCGTCACTTATATTCTGTTTGTTCATTGACATTATCCAGATGTGACCAAAAAAAAAATCATCACACACATATTTGATAGTAACTATACTAGTTTCTGTCATGTAGTAGTGAAGGTTTAGATAATATTAAAGAATAGTGTGCATATTATTAGATTGAAATATTTAAACATAGTACACATACTAAGGACTTAGAGATATGAGTCAGAAAAGAATTCTTCAATTATGCAAAAATCTTTTTGAGATAGAACTGTAAATGGTGTAACAACTAAGGGACTACAAAATATTGCCTCTGAGTGTCATTTTACAATGGTTCTTAGAAGCTATAAAAATAAAGCTCTAACATAACTTTATTCTCAAATATAAAACTCTAACATAACTTTATTCTCAAATATAAAAACAAAGCAAACGTTTTCTGAAGAAATTGGAGGTGAACAATAATGCAGAGATGGGAACCAGAAACTTCATTTATGAGTTATGTAGTGGTTAAGTTACTTATTTTCTACTTTCCTTATTTTATTAGTCAGTTTTCTGCCACTGCAACTAAATACCTGGGACAAACACATTACAAGGAAGAAAAATGTATTTTGGTCTACAGTTTCATTCCATGGTCTCTTACCTCTGTTGTGTGTGAGTCAGTGGAGGCACCATGGAAGGAGCTAATGGCAGAGGGAGTCCTTCACCTTGTGACAGCTGAGAAGCAAGACAGAAAGAAGAGGGCTGGGTTACAAAAATCCCCTCCAAAGACATGCCTCCAGTGACCTAGCTTCCTCTCACTAGGCCCCACCTTCTAAAGGTTCCATGATTCCCAGTAAGTGCCACAGTCTGCTTTAGCACATGCATCTTTGGAGAACTTTCAAGATAAACTATAGTTTTCATCTGTAAAACAAGGTAAATAATTAGAGATTGTTGTGAGAAATAAATACAATATCTATAAAGCTCCAGAATGTAACAACTCCCAAAAATGATGCCAAGTATTATTATGATTATATTATCATTATGGATTATATTAAATTAATTTTAATAAAATGATTGGAGATTTTAATAAATCAAGAAACAGAGCTATCTCATTGCCTAAATAAATCAGATAAACACAAAATATGTAATAAAATTAGAACTCTTTAATATCTGCTAACTAAAATTTCCAAAACATCTATGAAATTTGAAAATAATCATAATAGTGAGGTGAGTGTGAAAATTTATTCTAACATTTTAGCATATTAATATGAAAATATAAATGTGTTCTTTTACATCCTGTGTTGAAAATATTTCTTAGAAATTATTACTTTTTGTAGATGGATTGATAAGAAAGCTCCTTCCAGTAAACTAGAATACTGATAATATGAAAGATAAAAAGTTATCATAGTCTGAACTTGTCAAAATGTTTAGAAGTGTGAATTAAATGTTTTAGTATACAGAATTATGCATATAGAAAATACTTTAAATTTGCTTTTTTACCTTATTTGCTTGATTTTTGTGGTGAAATATAAATATTTCCTAAGAAATATACTCTATAAACTTCTCTATAAACTTCTTTATTCATAATAGGTAATATATCTTGTTAATACTTCTCCTTTTAACAAAACTAGTTTAGTATGAAGGGAAACAAAGCTTTTACATGTTTATGAATTTTAGTGAAATCTACAGGACATGTGCATTGAAAAAATTCATTGCATCAGTTCCTGAAATGTTTCCACCACTTCTGAGGCAATTTAGCTCTCTTAGGTGGACAGGTTAAAATCAGAACTGACTCTAGAACTTTCTGCAGAGATACCTTCTTAGTGGAACAGGATTCTGTGAGTTTTACATTGTCCCATTAAGCAAAGGAGTAAGTTGAACATATTGATCCATTCCTCCAAACAGTGGTTGAGCTTTGAGCTTATCTTATGTCCCAGGCATGGGTAATTACAGTGGATAAAACAGAACTAACATTAAATACAAATAAAAATATAGTCTAATACAAATTTTAAAGTAAAATACAATATGATGAGTATTAATGAATATTACAAAGAAAGCATAGAGACAAAGGAAATAGAAAATAATATGGAGAAGAACTGTACTTCTAAAGATAGAGATAATGCATGGTTTCCCTGTGAGGGTAGCACTGGAACTGAGATTCCAGAGACGAGGAATAGCGCCATGCAGATACAGAGACAAGGGCATTGAGCACCAATTCTAGTGAATAGCAAGAGCAAAAACTCTCAGGTAGAGTGTGCCTGGAGAGTTAGGGATAATAGAAAGGAGACCAGCAGGACTGGGCTGAAGTGAATGAATGCAGGACAGACCTACAAAATGAATGAGGATGATATCTACTGAGACTTATACAGATGCTACTCTAGAAGATAAAGGTGTTAGGTAGACTTGGTGCACAGTTACAATAAGATAGAGATACATATTTCCTTGTTCAGGACTATGTTAAAGTCACTCATTAGAATTAGTCATTATGACCCTGACAGTGTCTTCAACTTTGCTTCCAAATATATTATCCAAATACTACATACTTCTCATATACATCCTCTTTCACATCCACATTTATCATTACACATTTGAAATTGCCACATAAATGTACTGACCACATAAACACTCAATTTAACCCACATCAAATTCACAATCTTCCTCCCATACCTCCTCTGCTATAGAAAATTCTGATCATCTATCTCAACTTTCATTCTTCTAATTTTCTTTTAATACTATAACCCAGAGTTTAGCAGAACTCATTCTGCTGTATACATTTTTCTAGACTCTTTATTAGTCAGTGTAGTGATGTAAATATTGGTGAATAAGATGAAAGGAGCTAGTGGATTGTGGGTCTGACTGAGTGATCCAGCTCGGTTGGCACTCCTGCTGTTACTCCATCTTCCAACAACGGTGATGTTAAAAATGAAATTTGTCGTAAACATTACCTTGAACCATATGGTGGAAGCTTAAATATAGAAGTGGTGTACTCGGATAGTAGAATAAGAAGATGCGAAGTCTGTTTCATTGAGGTACCAATTTTGGACTGCCTACCCTATAAGTTATTGTACATAATAGGAAAATGGAACTTCTTTATTTAACATTGTTGCATATTATTTATCAGAAGAGTGGGTATCATGTAATATAATTTGATCACTTTTATTCCCTACTACCTCCCTTGTGTTCCTCTACTCCCAAATCCTCTTCCTCTACCCTGTTTTTTCAACTTTCACTATGTGATATTTTTCCTTTTCCATCTAGCTTTCACAAATAAGAGAAAACACTTTATATTTCTGAATCTGTCGTCTTTTGCTTAACCTGATACTCTGTAGTTCTAATAATAATTTTTTTTTTTGGTACCAGGGATTGAACTCGGGGGCACTCGACCACTGAGCCACATCCCCAGCCCTATTTTGTGGTTTATGTAGAGACAGGGTCTCACTGAGTTGCTTAGTGCCTCGCTGTTGCTGAGACTGGCTTTGAACACATGATCCTCCTGCCTCAGCCTCCCAAAGTGCTGGGATTACAGGTGTGTGCCACCACGCCCAGCTTGTAGTTCTAATAATTTAATGTAAATTTTATGTTACAATGAGCTGAACCTATTTGAGATACAACCATTCTTTTATTGATCCATATTTGGAATTCTTTTACTTTGCCTGAAGTCACCCCATCTATTTCTGGCACTTAGCTTCCATGTTCTATTTATTTACTTTTAAGTGTCCAAATTACCCCAAATATTCTCTAAGCAATTTTCCTGCTCTCATTTTTTTTTTTTTTTTTACAATTTAGAAAATTAAGGGCATTTTCTTATGAATTTCCATAGTGAGTTGGAAAAAATAGTATCCTTAAACAGAGATGGCTTGATACTACTTTCTTGGTTAAGGTTGACTGGTCATTAAACTTTATTAGTATAACTTTTGAAGTTATTCCTAAAACAATTGCATTTTGTGTTTTCATAATCAGTGTTTGGGGCAGTATCCTGTCTCATTTGTCTCTGTCCCACTTTACGACTCAAGCTCAGAGAGGTACTCTATACTTCTGTAAGTGTGGCATGCTTCTGCATGGCCTGTCACTTTGTCAATGCGTCTTGTCAATGCCTGTGTTGTCCTTTTTTCATCAAAATGTTAGCAAGATGCAATAATATAGATTCATATGACTCCAAAATAATTTGGAAACTTGATTTAAGGACTTCTTACCAGTTTGAACTTAGGAAATTCTTAATTTTTCTGAATCTCAAATTTTTAATCAAAAAAATGTTAACAATGTGTTCTCCATGGAATCAGTAATTTCAAAACATTAGTCCAGGTTTGAATAATTACCATGATTGAATAAGTAGAATAGGATTTATCCTCCCACTTTAAGAAACATAATGGTGCATATATAACAGTTTTCAAGCAGAGACTAGTAGATCTACTGTGGTTGTGGTTGGAAGGGAAATGATTATAGATTTATTCTGCCTTTAGGCACAGTCCAGACAAAGAAGCAATAGTCCCAAAAAGATCATGGCAATCTTTCTGAGGTGAGACAGAGAACCAAGATCAGGAATTCTGAGGTGGCTGGAAATTTCCAAATCTGCAGAAAAACAAAAACAAAACAGGAAATAGTAAAAGCAGCCCAGAAATCAGTATAAATTTTATACAGCAAAAGTTTTATACAACAAATACAAAACTTAAAAAGAAAACATTGATAAAAATACCAGTCTTGTTCAACCCTACTCTGATCTCCCTATTATTATAATAAGAATAATAATTATTTTTATCATTAATCATTATTATTCCAAAAATTACTTTTAATAAACAAATCTTGAATTGTGGCTATCTTTTCCTTTGAGGGTCATGTGAGTGTGACCTTCTGTAGGAATCATTACTTGATTTCTACAAGATTGATATGATTGTCACTGAGTTCTCACATTAGTTCTCACACCTCACATGTGTTCCTTGATTATTTTATATCACATGCAGAGCATCAGTGCCAAGACAGTTCTCAACACAGATACTGAAAAATTAATTTCCTAATAAATATTTTCAAAATGCTTCTTGGGTATATACAATCATTACAGATTACAAGGATGCATTTTACATTTTGGAAAGCAAGAATCTCATATATATAGCTAGGCAAGCATAACACTCTTTAAAAACTGAAAGGAATTGAAAAAGGCTAGCCTTAGACAGGAATTTAGAGAATGACTCAATATGTTGAATGGAGCACAGCAGTAGTTCACAAATACACCTCTAAATACAAAAATGTGTCTTATCTGCTTATTCCTTTGGGCGTTTTCTTATCTAGAGGTTTGCTTCTTATATACATTAAATAGTTATGGTTGTTTAAATGTCAAATGTATATTGATTTTAAAAAATCAAAACAGGCTTAGAATTGACTGTAAAATACATGGATTAGCTGCTTTGAGGTGAGTTGCTCAACTTAATTTGATTGGTCTCATGATCCAGGACAAAAGTTTACCTTTTCCTTAATGGAGATATGTACATTTAAAATAGATATTGGAAGGAAATGAGAATAAGTTGGCATCAGTACTCTTATTAGTAAAATCTGTCTTAAAATAGTTACGTCTTGCTGCATTTTTTTCTATTGTATCAATAACATTCTATTTTCCCTGGCTTAACATTCATCAGATTTTACTCTTTTGATGGAGAGGGAGAGCATACACAAGTGAGATGAAAGTATCTGAGTGTGGCTCAAGCTGTAGACAAAACATCTATAATTATTGCTTCTATGTAGCTGATGAACCATAAAGCATGATGCTTTTAAAAGGCCAAATATAAAACAACTACTAAAATGTATCACACCATTTTATACATTGGGAAAGGGCTCACATGGTATGGTATTTTAAAGATGCCACACCAATTAGGCAAAATGACCTCACGAAGTATTTGTTAGGCCTAAAACAAAAGACCTCCTTCGTAAATCAAATCACTCATTTGACATTTTACATAAAACCCAGAAGTAACCCTACTTTTAAAGGGAAAAAGAAATATCGACTGACTTTCCTCTTCCTTTCTTACTTCAAGAAGAACTGGTAAATGGGGAGAAGAATCTTGGAATGGTATTTAAATTCCTGACTGCCCAGATTTGGCAGTCAATGAAATTTTTGGAGGTTAATTAACTGTTGTGGACATGAATATTTAGGGTTAATATGATAATTTAAGGTATGATGTTAGTATCTATTGAGATGATCATATGATTTTGGCTTTAAGTTTATTGATGTGCTGAATTGTTTATTGATTTCTGTATATTGAACCAACCATGCATTATGGGGATGAAGCCCACTTGATCGTGGTGCACTATGTTTTTAATGTTTTTGTATGCTTTGCTAGAATTTTATTAACAATTTTTGCATCTATCTTTATTAGGATATTGGCCTAATGTTTTCTTTCTTTGATGTGTCTTTGTCTCATTTTGATATTAGAGTGATACTAGTCTCTTGAATGAGTTTGGGAGGGTTCCCTCCTTTTCTATTCCATGGAATAATTTGAGGAGTATTGGTGTTAATTCTTATTTAAAGGTCAGAGAACTCAGTAGAGAATCTCTTTGGTCCTGGGCTTTTCTTGGTTGGTAGGCTTTTGATGATATTTTCTAATTCATTGCTTGAAATTGATCAGCTTAAATTGAGTATGTCCTCCTAAGCATTTGAAAAAATACAGCATCCCTTCATGTTCAAAACACTAAAAAATCTATGGATAGTAGGAGCATACCTCAACATTGTAAAAGTTAGTTATGCTAAACCTAAGCCCATTTTAAATGGAGAAAAATTGAAAGCACTCTCTTTAAAAATTGAAACAAGAATTCTCTCTATCACCATTTCTATTCAACATGGTCCTCAAAACTCTAGCCAGAGCAATCAGAGAATAAAGAAATTAAAGGGATATGAATAGGAAAAGAATTGTTGCTATTTGCCAACATCATGATTCTATATTTAGAAGGTCCAAAAAAATTCACCTGAAAACTTCCAGTAGTAATAAATGAATTCAGCAAAGTAGCAAGATATAAAATCAACACCAATAAATCAAACAAATTTTATACATCAGTGATGAATCCACTGCAAGAAAAATTAGGAAAATTACTCCATTAACACTAGCCTCACCAAAAGATAAAATAAAATACTTGGAAAGCAAGCTAACAAAAAAGGTGAAAGACCTCTAAAATGAAAACTACAGAACACTAAAGGAAGTAATTGAGGAAGACCTTAGAAGATGAAAGATGCTCTTGGATAGGCAGAATTAATATTGTCAAAATGGCCACACTATCAAAAGTGTTATACAGATTTAATGCAATTCCTATTAAAATCTCAATGACATTCTTCATATAAATAGAAAAGGCATTAAATTCATTTAGAAAACTATGAGACCCAGAAGAGCCAAAGCAATCCTTAGCAAGAAGAGTGAAGCAGGATGGATTCAAACTTAAAAAACTTTTCAGCAAAGGAAACAATCCATAACATCAAGAGAGAGCATACAAAATGGGAAATCTTTAATGCTCTGAGGTGCATGTGGTAATCTCCAAGATATAAAAATAATTCAAAAATTTCACCATACAACCAACCCAATCAATAAATGGGCTAAGGAACTGAATAGACATTTCACAGAAGATATATAATTGACCAATGAAAAAATATTCAACATCTCTAGCAATTAGAGAAATGCAAATCAAAACTACTTTAAGATTTCATCTCACTCCAGTCAAAATGGCAACCATCAAGAATACAAGCAACAATAAATGTTGGGGAGGATGTTGGGGAAAGGGTACACCCATACATTGTTGGTGGGCCTGCAAATTGGTGCAACCATTATGGAAAGCATTACAGAGATTCCTCAGAAAACTTGGAATGGAACACCATTTGACCAAGCTATCCCACTCCTCGGTTCATACCCAAAGGACTTAAGATCATCATACTACAAAGACACAGCCACATCAATGTTTATAGCAGCTCAATTCACAATAGCCAAACTATGAAACTATAGCATTTGTCGGTAAATGGGTGGAGATGGAGAATATCATGCTAAATGAAATAAACCAGTCCCCCCAAAAAACAAGACAAATGTTATCTCTGATATGTGGATTATAATTAACAATAAAAGGGATGGGCACTAGGGGAAGAATAGAGGTACTTTGGATTAGGCAGAGGGGAGTGAAGAGAGAGAAGGGGGTATGGGGGTAGAAAAGACAGTAGAATGAATTAGATGTTATTACCCTATGTATGTATGTATGTGAATACACAACCGTGTGATTCTACATCATGTACAACCAGAAGAATGAGAAGTTATACTCCTTATGTATGCTGTCTCATAATGCATTCTGTTGTCATGTATAACTAATTAGAACAAATAAAAAAAATATGTCAGGCATATTATGAATATTTTCTCAGATCCCCAAAAATTGTAATGTAGAAAATGGAATATTCTAGCAAATGCAATTTAAGATAAAAGCATGGTATACTCCATGTCAAGGGTTTTTCTTTAAAGAAGAGTTTTGCCAATTTTGGAATTCATAAATTGTCATTTTTAGTCTGGACTTGGTGCACATATCTGTAATCCCAGCTACATGGGAGGCTAAGACATCAGAATCTTAAGTTCAAGGCCATCCTCTTCAACTTAGTCACACTTCCTCAAAAATTAAAATTAAAATTAAAAAAGAGGGACTATGGATCTAACTCAGTGGTAAATCACGCCCAGATTCAATCCCTTTACCAAAACAAAATGACAAAAAACCCCTCACTCTTAGACATACAAAAAAAAAATGTATTCAGACATTTTTCTTTAATTAATGACATGAAATAGACATTTTAAATAAAATTATCAATTATTAACATAACTGCCCTCATTATGTTTAATAATTCAATAGGAATATTTTGCTTGCTTTAAAGATTATAACTTATAAATCTGTTATACATTTTTACATGCAACTTGTATTTTGGATTATTCCTACTTGCCCTCTTATCTTTTATAGATACTTATCTTCATTCTGGGAGACACCTCTTCACGTGGACAACAGGTTCAATATCCTTTGTCTCATGTCTTCAATTTCTTCATCTTTAATGATTTTCATATAGGTCCAATTCAGCTGTATTTTTCATAGTCATTGTATTAGTTCCTTTGAGCTGCTGTAAATAATTACCACAATCTTTGTGGATTAAAACAGCAGAAAATTTTCTCTCACAACTCTGGAGCCAGAAATCTAAAATCAAGGCATTCACAGGCAGCACTTTCCCTGCAGCCTCCTGTAGATAACCCTTCCTTGTTCTCTCCAGCTTCCAGTGGCTCCAGGTTTTCCTTGGTTTGAAGCTATAGAACTCTGTTCTCTGCTTCTGTCTTCACAGAGTCTTTGTCACCTCTTTTTCCATGTCATGTCCAACAAAATCACTTGTCATTGGATCTAGGGCCTCACCTGAGTAAACCAGAATGATCTCATCTTGAGGTCTTTAATTATATCTGCTATCGGGTGTGGTGGTGCACATCTGTAATGCTAGAAATTTGAGGCTGAGGCAGGAGGATCGAAAGTTCAAAGCCAGTCTCAGAAACTTAATGAGGCCCTAAGTAATGTAGTGAGACCCTGTCTAAAAATAAAAAATAGAAAAGGATGGGTATCTGTGGATGTGGCTCAGTGGTTAAGTGCCCCTGGGTGCAATCTCTGGTACCAACAAAAAAGAAAAATAAAAAGAAAAAAAAGGAAACTATATCTTCTAAGAATCTTTGTCCAAATACACATATTCACAGGTTCTAGACTTATGGGGGAGGTCAGCATTCAACCCACTATAGTCACCATTCCAATGCCCTCATTGTCATGGCCCTTCTCATTTGTAGCTTTACAATAATTTGTCTTCCTCACAGATACATTGGGTCATCTTTTTTCCACTACACTGAGATCTTTCCTAGGTTCTTGTTTTCCTAGCAAGTTAAATTCTATGACTCATCACTTAAGCTCTCATTTCCAGTAAATTTCCTTATCATGAATTTGAAAATTCTTAGTAAATCATTGACTTTAAAACAGTTCAGTCAGCTATTTTCATGTACACACACATGAAAACACACAAACACACACAGACTGCAGCAGTCTTATAAACTCATGATTTTCAGAGCAACTAGGTTATCAGTACTCTTGGGCAATCCATTTATATTTCACTAGTTATATCTCTTAATATGGAGACATTGTTTTTAAACTTCACTTTTTAAAATATCTTCTTCATTTACTTTCATCAGATGACTATCCAAAATAAATACTTTCAATTTAATTCAATCTGTTATCCTAATTTGTCTGCTTTATAATGGAATAGATATTCTTTATCTTTTAACACAACCTAGACTTTCAATTCAGTGATAATGTCATACAGCCCTAAGACCACCCCAAGTGCCAAAAATTCACTAGAAGGATTCAAAAAACATGGTATGTTGTTGGACTATGGTTGTGATTTATTATATAGGAAAGGACACAAAGCAAAATCAACAAAAGGAAAAGGTGAGAAGTGCAAAATTCAGAAGAAACTAGTGCATGCCTCTGAGATCTCTTAGTAAAGATATGCATGATGCCCTTAGTTCCTTTACCACTAAATTGTGATAACAGGCATGAAATGTTGTCTAGGAGGAAGCTCATTAAGGATTCAGACTCTACTGGTTTTATTAGGGTCTAGTTACAGGGATACTCTGGCAAACATGTAGGCCACCAGAGGGAAGGCAGGTGTTTATCACAAACCAATTATTTGCACAAAGAACTTAGGCACAGTGAGCCACTCTGAACAGTTCTGGGAATGGTAAGAACTCTTCTGAAATCAACATTCCCTGATATTAAAGTCAAAATCTGCAAGCAGCACTTTATAATATTTGCATTCTTTAGCGTTCCCTTTTCTGCATGTTCAAGTCTGTTTTCTCTTGCTATAAGTAAATACTACAGATTAGGTGACATTTCTGGAGGCATGGAAGTCTAAGAGAGTAAGCCTGCTGGCTTGGGTGTTCCTCTTCTTATAAAGCCACTAATGACATTCCAGCAACCCCACTCTGATGGCCTCATTTAATCCTAATTACCTCCCAAAGGTCTCACCTCCAAATAATATTAACATATGAATTTGGGTTTTAAGTTTCCATCACATGAAATTTCGGGGGACACCCTCAACCATAGCACTGCCCATGTCGGTTTTTGCTTTCCTTTCCTTGGTGGCTTATCTATTTTCCCCTTTCTTTCCTGCTTCCACGCTCTGTTTCTTTTCATACCTCCTCAGAGTTATTCAAGCAATCTTAACTTTCTCATATATGAAGAAAGTAAAGAAAAACTCCCCAAGTTTGAGTTTTTTTTTCCTGAAACTGCCATACTATAACTATTTTCACCTTTACACATGATGATCTTGGAAGAATCCTCAACCCTGCATCTTCCAATTCTCTTTGAACTTTCTTCCATCCAACCACTTTTTAACTCCATCTTCAAATATTTTGCTATAATTGCTTCAACAAAATCTTACCATTCCCAAAAGAACTCCAGTTGCTAGACAAACCCCAAACTCTTTGTGTCAATTGCAGACCAACTGACTTGGCATTCCCTAAAAACTATTTAGTTTTTGTCTGATCATTTCTCAGCCCCTTCTCCTTCTGTTCACAACCTAGCTGTTGGTTTGGCACAGTGCTTCACAAAGCCTGTTTTCAGCCTCATTCAGTTAACAAACCATTCCTTACCTTTCATAGATGAGATGTTACGTTCTCAGTCACATGCTGGTGAATATTATCTCCAATTGATTAAAAATGTAACTTATATAAATGTCTCTATATATTAGAAAGCTATCAATTACTTTTGATAAAAGAGCATGCCCTTCTATTAAAAAAAAAATCCATGTTAAAATCAGATATTCCCTAGCCAAATTCATTAACTGCCACAGGAATTGGTCTCTGTCCATTTCTGGGACCTTTTCCAAATATTTGATTAATTAGATTGTTTGCCAGGCTTTGTATTTACCATTGGTGGCAGACACATTTAATTGCTTAGACAGTATTCCTTTTCCTTTTCTTCATACAACAGTAGGGATTTCTGAGGGATTTTGCAGTTTCTATACTGCACAACTCCAGGGGGCATCAACCACAACACTGTAACCCCAAAACATGATTCCTCTTTTGTTTCAGGCAGCAATAAACCTACCTCAAGGACTCAACAAAGGAACCCAGAAGTCAGTATTTTTAAGCTCCTCAGATAATACTAATGTCTTGCCAAAGTCAAGAACCACTGCAGAAGCTAAGCATTACAAAACTGTTCTTCAGTTTTGTAGACTTCTATATAGCTAGGAATGACAAATTTGAACCAGTAAATCCAGATAAAAAGTCAGGAAGAGTTAGGAAGAGTGCTGCTTTCTTGATAAAAATGGAATGTAAACGGTTTGTGTGATGCCTTATCTATGTCTTTGAATTTAGATGTGGCATTTAAAACTGAAACACTCCTCTGGAAAATATCAGAAAAGAATGAATAGCCTCTGTACTGGATTGTGTTGGCAAGCCTCTGAACCAACTCTCAACCTATAAACTTCTTGTTAAAAAAATAGGAGATCTTCACTTTTAGCCACCCATATTTATGTGTTGAATTATTTACAGCTTTGAAGAATCATTAATTGGTTCATAGGTTGGTTTTTCATAGGTTAGTTTTTCTAGAACCAGGTAGAAGTTAGTGCAAAGTAGAGCAATCCCTTATTGATCGAGATTCTATTCCTTAGCAATGCTGCTGGCAGGAGAAGTGATACAAGCAGAGACATGTCGGACAATGGCCCTAGATTCAAAGTAGTAAGAACTGAAGCAGCCTCTTAACTGCTAGTCTACAATGTATTCAGGGACTCTAAAAATTGTAGTAGTAGTAATAACAATAGGTAATATTTATTAATCACTTGTCAGGACCAGTTCTGTTAAACACTTCACAGACATCACTTCTATCCATTCCTGAAATTCCTACTCTGTACCTACCTTCAATATATCCATTGTATCCACTGTGTATGTATATAAAGAAAGTCAGAACTGGAACCCAGATATTCCAGATTTACAGGCCATTTGGATTCGTATCTAGCCCAGAATTACTCCATAAATTCTCTAACAATATATAGCCATGTATCATACATCTACACTAAAAATCTTAGAGGTTTTAAAAGAAATATACAGAACCCCAAAGCTGAGCTGCCTTTTATTTAAAAAATGTAAAAGGTCCTACTATCCATATACTTGTCTAAACAAGAAATTATCTGCCATCCTTCATTCCTACTTTAGAGCCCCTCGTATCCAATCAATCTTAAAATCACATAGATAAGTGATTTTATTTTTATATTCTATAATAAGTCATAAAATCAATTGAGCATATCATAATATATTAAAAATAAAAAAGAACATAAAATATCAGAATAAATAATGCATTCTATTGTTTGGAATTTTTCACTTCTCCCACAGAGGGAAAAAATGACATTGAATGCTTGTTATATTTTGGGTTGTGGTAAAAATTTTTTAAAGATTTTGCCAAGTATATCTTCCAAATAATATTCAAATGTATCCATTTTCTATATTTCTTCAAATTTCTACTCATTCACTACAAGATCTCCTACATTTTTCCTATTTGTTCACACTACCTCAAGTGTTTTTCTACTTGAGATCCATTTTCTGTGCAGTAGTCCTGATGATTTTTCAGAAGCAATAACTGAACAATATTTCACCTTTGCTTCAGAATGGTTTTGGTTGTTTTTTGTTGTTTTATGGATTTTTCTTTTTAACCTTAAGATTTATTCTGCACTAAATGTGTATTACATCTCTTAAGTTCTAGGAACTTCTTATCTCTCCATCCTCACTTCACCCTCCCATTACATATTGTCTGGTCACAGTGAACAATTTTCAGTTGACCAAATATGTTCTTCTAACCACTCTGCTTTTTCAAAACAATTCTGCTAAACTATAGATATATGTAGCCAATGAGTTTTCTTTGCCACATGATTATGGCATCTGCCTAACTATTGCATTCTTTCTCTTTGCTCACCATCTCTTTCTCTATTAACTCATTTTACCTTAATCACTTCATGTTACTTTTTACTGTAAGTCCTTCCCATATATGATTTTAATCCGTTTACCTTCTAGGATTTAATCGCATCTTAGTTCCTTTCAAGTTTGTATGATGCCTGCATGGGCTTTAGAAAAAGATGCCCCATGTGTTTTCTACTCATTTAGGACCAGGAATTAGGAAGTAGACTATATCACATACATACTCTCATACCTGATGGCATACAGTCTCCATCATAGCTCATCATTGGAACCTGTGATTTTCTGTTTACCTATCTCTAGGTCTTACTAGACAGTAAGGTTGCTGCGGGGAAAAGCCTTACTAGCCCTGGTCATTAATACATCACCATGCCTACCAAGTTCCTGGTACATCGTAGATACTCATTCCTTCATCCAACAAATATAAATAGAACATCTTCTGTGCGTCAGGCAGGCACTGGGGATTCAAGGGTGAAGAAAGCAATGGTTTTGTTTTTAGTGAGGTGACATTCTAGCAGCGGAGGTCAAGACAAATGCTCATGTAACTCAAATTGAAAATAAAGACTTGAACAGCTGAAGATGGGAATTTCCTGAGCCAAAGCATGTTTGGAGTTCCACAGGACAAGGAAAAGAGAAAGCACATGTCATTGCGTTTTGGCTCAGGTTGCCCTTTCTCTCATCTAAAAGTGCTAGAAACATTCAGATTGTTCCAATTCTGTGCCCTTGCATGATATTGTGCAAGCTCAAAAGAGTTCCTTTGAGAGTTGTTTATGTAAGCTTTGAGGTTTGTCTTTTAGTTGAGGTTCAGGGGAGGGAGAGGTAGCAGAAAGGAAAAAGAAAAGGAAAGAAAATAAATGAGAAGTCTGTGGGGAAGCAGGGAATGGAGGCAAGCTTCTTTCAAGTCTGTTTTAATTATTTTAAAAATGATATTAAAGAACATTTATATAAAGAATATTTTCTGAGTTCTTTATAAAATTTTATTCTTTTTTGAAGTACTACGTAAAATAGGATTGTTTAATAATCACAGCAACCCCATTAGGAGAATTATAAAGGAGAAGACTGAGTCATGGAGAGGTTAATTATCTTGTCCAGGGTTACATATCTGGATAGCTTCAGAACCAGGCTTTGAGAAAACCTATGTGCTTAACTGCTCCCCAATAAACAACTATTTAAACAGTGAACAAAGAATTCCTTAGAATGTAGAAACAAACTTTCCTCAAATTCACAATGCTAATCATGTATTTTACTGCCATCCTAGTTTTAAGGAGCTGAGCTGAGCCCTGCTGCACTGAATCTACTTAGTATTCATGATTTGAGGCCTTATTCCAATCTCCCTAGGATTTCTCTCAGAAAGACTATCTAAGGGAATACTAATATAAATGAGAATTATTTTATATCTTCTAGTTTAAAATGGAAAGGATAATACTATATAAATAAAATATTATAGATAGTACTTTATTAAACATAAAAGCAATTGTTCTTTTTTATTATGTCATTAATAGACATTCAAATTTCCTGGTTGAAGAAAAAATGTTAAATGAAGTAGTGATATTTGAGTTTAATTGTAATGCAAAATATGCTTCCATATCAATAAAATGTAAATTAATGAGCCCAGTTCTTTCTTTCTTTCTTCTTGGGGAATCTATCTTTAGATGCTTTGGGCTCCTTCATAACCTAATATGGAGATTGAGAAGCAATCACTACATTTAATATTTGAGGTCTTGTGTCATGATGCACCCTGTGGACTTGTTATGCAACACAGTAGAAAATGAAGTAAAATAGTAACCCAGAAACCTAAATTCTAGCTTTATTTCTGCTATTTGATTAATTTTGCTTTGTTAGTACATTTTACTTACCTCTTCTGAAAGCACAGAAATTAATAATTGCTTTCCCTTAATCTTAGTATATTGAAAAATTTTCTTCAGATGTAAATGACTTGTACTCTATAATAATCTATATAATTATACACACATAAAGTCATACATATTCAGATAAAATTTAAAAATTAAACCAGTCTCCACTGTTTGGGGCATAACATGAGGAATGTCTTCTACTCTTAGTATCTAGTTTTCTCATTTAAAAAATATCAATACATCTATTAATGGTTATCCGTGGTTATTTTAAACTTTAACTTTTCATGTACAAAGAAGAGTATCAAATTGTAAAAGATAAAAAGATAGTATGTAAAAGAGAGTCATATTGTAGAAGATGATCATGTTGTTGAGCTGCAACATTAGGGCAAGAGAGGGGCTTGGTTCTGTAGGTTTCCACAGCATCTGCCTCTTGCTCCAGTTGTTCCCTAGCAGGCTCCATAAGCATATTTATGTCAGTACTCTCTTTCAGTAATTTTCCTGGTGAGAGTCAGAATCATTTGAAAAGGTAAATTTGACAATGTCCATTCTCTTAACTTCTTTTACAATGTAATTTTAGACAACCAAATAAAATTCAATTTTGGGGGTAAGTCATCAAGAGTCCCTTAAATTATGCATATATTTCTAGTATCATCTGATACAATTTTCTAACCTTACTTTTTGAAGTGAAGTTTTATAGGGCCTTATGCACCATGGTGAGAACATTGGTTTGAAATATAAGATAGGAAGCAATTGGGAGATTTTAAATGTAAAACTGAAATCACTTCTATGTTAATTTTAAAAATCACTTATTTGGCAAACTGTGTTATAGTGGCAGTAAGGAAAAAAACAAAGGTAGATAAACTTCATAATTCAGTTGAGAGTTTTTGTTTTACACTAATGAGTTGGAGAAAAGGTGGAGAATGTGGCAGATTTAGGATATATTTTAGAAGAATACTTGTCAAAATTTGATTTGAGATTTAATGTAAGATAATAACTAGAGATTACTTTGAGCATCTGGAAAGATGACAGTGCCAGTTGCAAAGAGAGGAAAGACTAAGGAACTTTGACACTAGTCATGTAGTTTGAGGCGCTGTTGTGACGTAAAAGATAACTCAAGTGGGCAGTTTGCATTCAGTACAAAGATCAAAGGAGAGGTTGGACATGGAGAGTCACTGGCATATGAAAGGCATTAGCATTTGGAAACACATATTCCCATCTCTGGGACGCCACAGCCATTCCATTGCACAGGCTCAGTGGATGCCTGCCTCAGGAGCCTGATGGCTCTGTGAGTCACCCTGACACAGATCCACTGAGAGGAATGGATGGTGCAATGTGGACAGAGGTGGAGTGCAATCTATAAGAGGTGAGGAATCAGGAAGCCTGCTCTCTGAGACTAGGCAAAATTCCAGTCACCTTGGTTTTGTGTGGATGCTAAGCCTGAGGGCAATTACCCTCATGGTTTCTGCCACCCTCGCCCAGCACTACGCACAGGAGCTTGTTGCTAACAAAATGGAGAAAGAATTCTGAAATTACACTCTTCTCTCACCCACAGAAGTGGGCTGGGACAGTTCTGAGAAAGGCCACTGTGAACCTGGGTATAGCCCCACCCCATGGACTTATAGTTTAAGAAAGTCTGGAAAGAAACGTTGCCCAGTAGGAGCCAGATTCCAGTCTCGCTTGCTCCTGCAAGCATCTCAGCTAGGAGAAGATTTACTTAACTCCAGCCCTTACCTCCTCCCGGTTGATTCCTGGCAAGAACTACAATTTAAAGAATCAGTGGAGAAGGTAGGGCAAGAAAAGCCCTGACTGTTGCCTTATCCCTAGCCATGCACAGCTAGGGGAGTCTGAGGTCCCATTTGTGGGCAGGCATACTCAAAATAGCATCAAAGGGTAATAACACAATTGTTGCTGCTGCACCTACACAGAGCCCTTGTATTACCTCTACATCTTGTCTCATCAAACACTGCTGATCAAATTGGTTATGGGTGTCACAGAGGAATAATAATTCCTGATCCTGCCTCTCCCTGTGTAGCACTTGGACCTGTCACACCAATGCCTAATCCAAGGACAATTGCTTCATATTCCTCATCATCACTACAGCAATCAACACCAGAGACTAAGTGAAATACAGAACCAATATCAATAGTGCCTGAGGAAATACCCATCACCAGATAGGAGCCCCAATCATATTTGGTCATGTGGTCATAGGAATAACCACACAAGGAGCATGCTATATACTCTGCTAATTCTACTATACCCACCTGAAATGCTAGTGTCCCCACTGTTGCATGAACCACAGAAACAGTAGGTTGCTTTGATTCTGACATGGTATGCAGTGATTAAATTAACTAATAACAACCAAAGAAGCTACACCTAGGCATACATCATGCATTGATCATGCAAGAAAAGGGAAGGACACCATGTTAATTGCGAGAAGCCATACATAGGAAAACAAAAATTCTTCTCATTTACAGAAACTAAAAGATAGAGAGAGAGAGAGAGAGAGAGAGAGAGATGATCTGAAAATAGAATAGGGATTAGTGGGAAGTGTGCTACTGGCAGTCTGGCAGTGGGAAGGAGGGTGTGAAAGCAATGGTAGAAGGGTAGATGGACGTGATCAATGTATGTTTTATGCCTGCAGGAAAATTATCACATTGAATCCTATTAATCCGTAAAATTGGTATGTGTTAATTATAATTTTAAAATATTTTGAAGTTGAGCTACCATGTGTGTCATGTTAAAAAGAATAATCTTCATAACTTTTCATATAACATGTTAATGTAAATTATTTACATTTTTTACATGCTGTTATGGTTTAGATGTGAGGAGTTCCCCAAACACTCATGTGTGAGATAATGCAAGGAGATTTAGAGGTGAAATGATTGGGTTATGAAAGCCTTAAACCAATCAGTGCATTAATCCCCTGATGGGGATTGATTTGGTGGTAACTAAAGGCAGGTAGGGCATGGCTGGAGAAGGTGAGTCATTGGGGTGTTGCCTTTGGGGTATATATTTTGTATCTGGGGTGTGGAGTCTCTCTCTGCTTCTGATCATCATCTGAGCCACTTCTCTGCCACATTCTTCTGCCATGATATTCTGCCTCACCTTGAGTCCTAAGAAATGGAACCAGCTGTCTATGGACTGAGACCTCTGAAACTGTGAGAACCCAAATAAGCTTTTCCTCAAAATTGTTCTTGTTAGGTCTTTTGTTCACAGCAGAGAAAAAGCTAACTATAATACATGCTATATATAATATATAGTTATTTTTATATTATACATATGAATTATATAGGATATAATTTTGTATACTTCACTTATATAGTCATGTATTATATGTATACATTTACACATAAACACATTTATATATTTTTCCATTCCATGTTCCTTAAAGAGTCTTTAAAAGAAGCTATCCCAAAGAGATTAGAAAAATTGAGTAATTCTAAGGCTTAATAAGAAGCTATAGCTAAATTAAAAGTGGCATTTCATTTTCACTTTAAAGTTGACCAGTAATATAACAATATCACACTTTTCATTTTTCTGAATTTATAGTTCTTTAGAATTTATAATTCTAGCTGTACAACTGTGTCACATTTGTTTGTATGGGAATAGTTTCAGAATGTAAGTGAAATTTTAAAGCGAATAAAGTGATACTTTTGAACTACAAAATATCTTAAAAATTAAGAACAGATGTTGCTTAAAATTTTCAAGAAAAAATAACTGATTTTATATCTAAATTGAGGAGCACATTCACAAATATTTTTGAATGTAAATAATTCAAAAACAAAATTTCAATAGAAAAAGTTTATACTTCAAATGTCATATATTGCAAATAACCATTTTATATATAGACATATTTGTACAAATATATATATTTGCATGTGTGTATGTATATGTTCATGTATGCATACATAATCATGTTGATGTGCTTAATCAGCAGGAAACTAGATAAATGCCTGCCTCATCTATTTGTTCCGAATCAGTATTATATGCCCTATTTTGAAAGAGGTCTTAACATTATAAGAAACTTTGTGAAAATTTTTTTTCTAGTTCTGCATCTAGGAGGTCCATTTATTCTGAGAGATATTAAGATGGATTTGTTGAGAGAGCAATATTTCAGTAGTCCATCAAGGTGCTACATTGCCATTCTATATCACAGTCTCAATTCATTTCCACTCCTTGTGGATCTTAAACAACTGTACATAGTCAATTGCAATACCTACAACATTCTGAAGTTCCTAATCAGTTAATAAGTTCATGTTTATAAACATATAACAGATTTCATATCACATCACCAAATGTATTTGAAACGAGTAAGCCAAAATGAAATATGGCTAAATGGCTATTCAATTAAGAGGACACATGCATGCCTTAAATATTTATTTAATATCACAACTGCAATTTTAATGAAAATTAATATGAAATCAGTTGAATTTTTAAAAGAAATTCTTTTTACTCTTGGTCATGAGTATAATTTGATTTACATTCTTACTGATGTTTTGATATTTTATTTGGTTTATTTTGGTTTTTAAATTAAAGCCTTATTTTCTGGTTCACAATCAGCACGTAATGAAAAGTTGACTTCCTTTTTCCAAAAATCAAAAATGAACATCCTGTGAAGAGACTACATTCTGTGTAGTACTTAGTCAAGATGGAGAAACCATGGAGGAGAAACAAAGAATGAGAAGAAGGAGAGGAGAAATGGAGAGAGGGAAGAAAGGGGAGAGACAGGAAGAAGGAAACAAAGAAAAAAAGGAAGCAAGGCAGTATATGGGCATACTTTCTAGATCAGACCTTGCAAAGGCATTAACAAAAATGCAGAGTTTATATTTTGCCTTTTAAGTGCCTGGCACTTTGAGAACTGATGGGCACTAAAGAAATAATTATTAGCTGGGCCCGGTGGTGCAAGCCTGTAATCCCAGCACTTTGGGAGGCTGAGACAGGAGAATCGCGAGTTCAAAGCCAGCCTCAGCAATGGCGAGGTGCTAAGCAACTCAGTGAGACCCTGTCTCTACATAAAACACAAAATAGGGCTGGGGATGTGGTTCAGTGGTCGAGTACCTCTAAATTCAATCTCCAGTATCAAAAAAAAAAAAAAGAAATGATTGTTGACCTGAACAGTTCACATTGCCTTGAGGGCTTAAAGAAATGCCTCTTTTTTCTTCATATCACCAAAAGAAATTTCCTTTTCTTTTGCTTATTACTAATCTCATCACTGAGTCCTTTTCTACTGTATTATTTGTTTCTCTCTAATGGAGAACTCCACACCTTAGTATCTGAAGACAAAAAAAAAATCTGTGTTATCTCATATTTGTGAATGTCAGAATATCAGGTGTGGCTTAGCTGGGAAATTAGGCGTAAGATCTCTCATTAGGTTGCATTCGAGGTTTGACCAAGATTATTTGCAGGTGGCTTTAGTTCCTCACCATGTGGAAATTTCCATATGGCTTTGACAGCATGGTGGCTGACTTTCATCAAAAGGAGTGGTCAGAAGGAAAGAGAAACTGACCAAGTTTAGTGTGTTGTATACTTTAATCTCAGACATGACATATCATCTCTTCTCTTGGCCACAAAGGAAACTAGTACACTGAGGGAGGGGAGATGATCAGGCTTTGTATGTGAGGCTTTGAGGCGAGTTCCCAAATTATGCCTCCTGCTCCTTAATGATCCGTGCCTGTATTACAGGCAAAAGGCACTTACATTTCCCAAAACACCTATCACATGGTGAAATCTACTCAAAGTTTAAACTCTTAAAATCTACACTAGATTCCACTGATGTGTAGAAAAATATATAGAGATATACAGGAAAAAACCATAAGCATAAAACTCTTCCTTCTTTACCTTGAACATCTACTGAAGAACAATGCTCTTAAATTTTTCACAAGTTTTATTGTTTGCTTGAGAAGATCTTTGGACTATTCCCTTTAAATACGTGAGAGGTTTTTGCCTTACTAAACAATACTCTTAAATATCACTGCTGATTAGCAAATTACTTAATATTCATACCCATGGTGTTATAGTTTTACATACATTTTACATAGTGTCGTGGATTTGATCTTTGTTCAAAAAGGCCTTTCCTAACTGTAGCATTGTCTGCCATCTGGCGAGGCTGATAGTTTTCAAACCCACGATTTCTACCTCGTTCATTTTTAAAAGGCCTTCTTTTGGACTTTTTCTCTATGCTCACATTTTGCTTTAAACACCAAGAAGAAAGCAGGAACACCTTCAGCACACTGGCAAGGCTTGTCCTTAGCTAGATCACACAGTTCATTGGATATATTTTCTACTTTCTTCCTTATTGTAGGCAAGGGTATTGCTGACTTTTGTGCCACTACATAAAAGAACTTTCCTTTCTTCCATCTTCCAAGAAAGTTTTTCTCACACTTTTAAAGTTCTCACTGGCAACCTCCTCAAAGTCCACAATTCTTTCTAATGGTCTGTTCAAAGCAATTTAGACTTTAACACTTCTCTGTTAAAGTCCTTCCAGCCATTGCTTAATACCGATTTCCAACACTACTCCCACTTTAAGGCAGCTGTTACAAAAGCACCATACTTACAGATATCAAAATCTGAATTCATTATCTGTTGTTGAATAAAAAAAAAATACCAAATTTTAGCACCTGAAGACAAACATCACTTAATGGGTAGGTTAATTTTCTAGAGCAGTCACAACAAATTACCACCAACTGGATGACTTAAGATAACAGCAATTTATTCTCTCATGTATCTGTAGGCTGGAAATCTAAAATCAAGGTGTAAGCAGATTTGATTTCTTCTGCAAGCCCTGAGGAAATTTATTCCATGCCCCACTCATAGCCTCTGGAGGTTTCTGGCTGTCTTACATACTTATCATTCAACAAGTGCTTCAGTTTTCTCATTGCCTTCTTCTATGCATATCTTTTTTTCCTCTCTCAGAATGCCTTGTCATTGATTCCAGGGACACTACTCCAGATGATCTCATTTCAAGATCCTTAACTCAATTATATCTGCAAAGACCTTTTTTCCCAACAATAATGTATTCACATTCTCAAGGAATATATCTTCAGGGGAGGCCACCATTAAAACTGCTGTATTATTTCACACAATTTCTGAGGGTCAGAAACTGATGTTTGTCTTGACTGAGTATTTCTAGCTTAGGATGTCTCATGAGTTTCAGTAAAGTTTTTGACCGGGAGTACCGTCATCTGAGGTCTTGATTGGGACTGGAACTAGAACTAGACTTTCAGACTGACACTCTTCGGTGTTAGAAGGAGGCTATAATTCCTCACTCTGTAGGAGGGATGATATCCAGCTGATGTCATGGCAGACAGCTTCACCCAGACCAAGCATTTCCAAGATGAGAGAAAAATGAATGAAAAGGGAAGTTGGAAGTGCCTTTTATAGCATAATCTCAAAACTGACATGTTATCACATCTAAGATATTCTACAGGCACTCAGGCCAACATCCATCCCTAGTGGGAGGAGATATCACCAAAGTGTAACTATCAGGATGTGAGGATCTTAGAGTTCTCCCAAATCTATTATCCTGTTTATTTCAGAGCAAGTCTCAACTTTTCCTGCTATGATTTTAAGACAAACCAAATGCTCTGAGTAATGATGACACCATTACCAAAGTTCAAGCTAAGTGTCAGGGAAGGAGGAACTAAAATGCTTGAAAGCTCTCAGTACTTTGAAGAGGGTTTTAGTAGCTCCTTACATAGAAGTTGGCCTGTAGTAATTAACAAGTGTTAACATAGGGTGTAGTCCCTTCTCACACCTGCACTACCCTACTTGCCACTCTACTTACCTGATCTCAGCACCATTTCCAGTCAAACAACTTCTGAAGCATGCTTTATTTAGATGGAATAAAGAGAACAGCATTAAGCTTGAGGTTTTCTTACTGACTTTGCCATTACTACACCTAGCTCCATACCTAAACAGAAAATACTCTTACACAGTTTTTGGTGACCAAACCTATGTTTTGGATAAAACCAAGTCCTTAGTATAATCACCTAGCAGGGGATTCATTGTATGGAGAAAAGAGTTACAGAAGGAGGAGATTAATTTAGTCAGCTTTTTCACTGCTATGACTAAAAGATCTGACCAGAACAACTATAGAGGAGGAAAAGTTTGAGGGCTCACAGCTTCAGAGGTCTTAGTCCATAGAAGGCTGGCTCCATTTCCAGGGGCTCGAGATGAGGCTGAACATCATGATGGGGTGTGTGGCAGAGGGAAGCAGCTCACATCATGGTTATCAAGAAGCAGAGAGAGAGAGATTCCACTTTCCAGATACAAATATATACCTAAAGCCATGCCCTAATTCCCACTTCCTCTGGCCACACTCTACCACTTCAGTTACCACTCAGTTATCCCTATCAGAGGATTAATTACAGATTGGGTTAAGACTCTCACAACTCAATCATTTTTTTCCTCTGAACTGTCTTGCATTGTCTCACACATGAGTTTTTGGGAGATACCTCTCATCCAAATCATAACAGATATTTACATTCCACCCGAGGATAAACATATATGCACTTTTCACTGGCACATAGTTTTTATTGCTGAGAATCACTATATAATCATTGCTCTATTTTGGTTCATCTTTAAGGAAGTATATGCTACTGTAAATATTAAGGACTCTAAGAACTTCAAATGGGGGCTGGGGTTGTAACTCAGTGGTAGAGCACTTGTCTAGCATGTGTGAGGCACAAGGTTTGACCTTCACTACCATATATAAATAAACAAATAAAGGTATTGTGTCCATCTACAACTAAAATATGTATATGTGTGTATGTGTATATGTGTGTGTGTGTGTGTATATATATATATATATATATATATATATATATAAATAAAAGAACTTCAAATGACATTAAAGATTTTTTCAGGAGGAATAAGAAGATGAATAAGAAAACAAAACTGAGGAAATAAGAGAAGGTAGGCAATGAGACAAAAAAATAATTTCAATTGATAAACTCCTTGACAAGATCTAGTACTGCATGCTTTATACTTAAATTTTTTTAAATGGACAGAATGGAAATAACTTTCCACTATTCTTTCCTATACAAGGACTCAATGAATGAAATAAATGATGCAAATTGGTCTAATTACTTTTTAAAGATTTCTGCATTTATTTATATCACTGAGAGATGAATGTTAAATACATGTTTGAGGCTAAAGTAAACATATTTTTAAATGCAGTTTTCTCACATATTTCATATGTTACTTTCTTATATGTATAATGTATTGCTGTGATATGTCATTACAAATGTTTTCTTCTGTTGATGTTTTAATTTCTTTCTTCTTAAAATATAAGCATACAGCCTTTAATCTCTGAATGTATTATGGACATTTGAAAGGGAGGCAGAGATAACATGACTCTCTTCTTAATGTCTCTCTCTAAAAATCAAATTGTTGAATACATAGAAAAAGGTCTAATTCTTTCTTAATGTCTGATGATCTACCCCACATTAATTCTGTTTTTTCATTAAGCAAAATAATAATAAAACATATATATTTTTATCAGCACAATAATATTGAAAAAGTGTAGAAGAAGACATAGGGAGATAAAATTCTAAAATTCGAAGTGATAAGCATTTGAAAAGAAGCAGCCACTTTGAGGGATAATTGGGTTATGGAATTAGTGTGGTATTAGAACACAAGGAAAAGGCATAGACCCTGATCCCAAATTAATATTCATAATCAATCACTCATCAGAAGTTAATTTCCAAATTTCATTGACTTTCTCCCTTGAATGGAAAATCAAAATTTCCTTTTCTTGGATCCTCACTCTTTCTACCTGAAGAAAATGAGAAAACGAACGTTAGAGAAACAGATAATCCTTATAAGCCCCATTGTCTATCAGGGCAATGAAGGCTGGGTATAACTGAATCCTGAGAGCATCTGAACAATAATAGGAATTACAATGCAGGCATATGTAGTGATGCTGGATAGCCAATGGACTGGATTAATAAGAAACCCTGTGAAGTTGTTGGGAAGGAGCATAGCAGGTGGTTGAATAATCCCTTATACTCTTCAATTTTTCTCATGTTTTGTATCAAAAATCAATAGGTTATTTTTATTCTTTCTCTTCTAACAATAATAAATGTCTAACAAAGTGTTAAATATCTCTTTAGGTAAAGAATATAACTACACAAACAATTCAAAGTAAACTATATAGTTTTATTATACCAGAGGAAGAAGAAATAAAATAAGGAAGTAACATGCTATTTAAAGGAAAGCATTAAATAGATGACAAAATTAAGTCAAATGCATTGAAAAATTCACTTATAAATAAATGAAAAGGGTAACAACAGTCTGGCTTCAAGTTGCTTAAGAGAAATAAGTCAATCAAAGTGACAAAGTAAACTTTAAAAGCAAAAGATGGGCACACAACACTACAAATAAACTAAAGTAAAACAACTGGGATATTAATATCAGGTAACATGAAATCAAGATCATTAAATAATAATTTAAATTAAAAGATATTTAAAATGATAAAAGAAATTCTCAGCAAAGACATCTGAAATTAAGACAAGCTTTCCAAAAATAATAGAAATAAATACATACAATAATTTTTGCTTACAATGTAAAGTACCTTTTTAGCATAATTCACCAGTAAACTCAAAGCTATTTAAACCTACTTCGAAAAGAACATCACATTTTAAAAGAGTACAATGGAATTTTTAACTTCTTGGATATACAAAGTTTCAAATATTTAAACTTGTTTTCCATTAATGAGAATTCAGGGAAACAGGACTCACATTAGTATGATACTATAAGGGGTTGCAACTTTCTGGAGCACAGTTTCCCAGTATTTGATTTACTAATTACCCTTCTTAGAATTCATCCTACTGCCTTGCTCCTCATAGTGGGCTGAAAAAATGGCCTCTTAAGATTGCCACATCATGAGCTCTAGCACCTGTGAACTAACTTGTTTGGGAAAAGGAATTCTGAGGATACAATTAAATTAAAGCATCTTGAGATGGGTCATAATCCTGGATTATCTTTCTGGGCCCTAAATTTAATCATGATTGCCTTATAACAAGAAGGCAGAAGGAAATTGGCTAAAGCAGCAGAGAACACCTCATGGCCACAATGGTTGTTATTGACATGATGCCACATAGTTGAGGAATATGGTGGACTCTAGCAGCTGGGACAGGAAAATAAAGGAGTTTTGGTTAGAGTCTGTGGAAGGAGCAAATCTTTGCTGACATAATGATTTAAGCCCCATCAAATTCAATTCAAACTTCTAGTGTAGAACTCTAAGAGAATACATTTATTTTGTCTTGAGCTAATTTAATCAATGCTTTACTGCAACAATCACAAACCAACACATCATCCAAAACCTAAACATATGAAAACAGAACTCCTTTACACATTGAAGCTGTTTTTAATTAAAAACAAAATTCCAAAATAAAATAAATATAATTCAAGAGAAATCTATGAAATAGAAAACAGATAAGTAACACAGAAAATCAATGAAATCAAAAGCTGGCTTCTTGTGCAGACCCTAGAAATCCATAAAACTCTACCCAGCCTGTCTAGAGGAAGAAAAGGTTTTAAGACACAAGTTATTGATATTAAGAATGAGAGAGGTAACATTACTACTGAATATGTTGATAATAAATAAGGGTATATTATAAACAAAAATTTTATTACAGTAAATTAACAACTTAGATGAACAGGTCCATTTCTTGGAAAATAAAGATCATCAAAGTTTCCTCAAGAAGAAATAGATGCCATGAGTATCACTATGAAGTCAGAATTAGATAAGCAGATAGGCAAGGTTGGATCCAGAGAATGGAGGGATTGAAATGTTAATTCTTTCAGAGCTCTTCCTCCACCCTTATCGAGATAGCCTGCCTCTGCTTTAACTAGTTGCTAAGATAACCTGTCCCAGGTATTGTCACTCCCTACAAGGAGTTGCTAATTATGCCCCCTTCTTGCCCAGTTCACTCCACCTTGGCCCCTCCTGTCCATCTACTTCTCACCTTTTGGCCATCCCACCAGAGCATCTCCTGGGCCTAGTCATGTACACAGGAAAGAGAGAGATAAGCAGAAGAAAGCAGGAGAACAAAGGAAGCCTGGGACATATTAAAAATGCAGAATCCTCTCACTTCTTTAGATACAAGGATACCAGCTATGGCCCCTTTCTCCCTCCTGGGAGAAGTCTGTTACCCTTTTTTAAACAAATCCTACTTTATATGCTTGTCTCAGCATGCTTCTCTATACTTCAACATGTGAGGAAGCAGAACTTGTCACCTATAACCAGTGGTATCAACTATACTTATTAAAGTAATTGAAACTATAGTATACAACAACAAAACTTTCTCTAGAAAACAATTCCAGATACAGAATAGAAATAGTTTCACTGGATTTTTTTTTTTTTAGCTTTATTTTTTATTTTTTATGTGGTGCTGAGGATCAAACCCAGTGCCTCCCGCGTGCTAGGCGAGCACACTACCACTGCGCCATAACCCCAGCCCCTTCACTGGTTAATTTTGAAAAAAAAAAAAATTGCAGCAACTTATAATATCAATTCCACACCAAAAAATAAATTTGAAAAGTAAAAATAACTTTTTGCCAATTGTGCTTGATAGCTTATGTGTTATGTCATATTTTTTTTACAAGCTGATGAAGATGCAGTCTCTCCAGGCCAAGTGAGAATTGTGGGAATTGTTGGGTCTGCTGCTTTTTGATGATTCTTGCCCTGGCTCCATGGGGGTTCACATCACAGATGTGCTCGCCCAGAAATGTGAAGGCTTCTCCTGAAGATCTCTAAAGTTCTCTCTTTGCAGTTCTCTATGCCCCAAACTGGACCTCCAATCTCTGACTCCAGAGCTCAGCAGGACTTTGGGACTTCTGCCTAGACGGAAAAAAAAGGTTGTAAGACACAAATTATTGATATTAGGAATGAGAGAGGTAACATTACTACAGAATATATTGATACTAAATAAATAATAAGGGAATATTATAAATCTATCTATTATAAATATCTCTTTGGGACTTTCTTCCCTGTACTCCGATCAGGCACTTGCCTCTAGCAGTACACTGGGGTAATTAAGGAGCTTCTCTTGTTTATTTTCCTTTGTTTAGAGATCAGAGCCCTCTGGAGCCTAACATCCAATTCTGAAAGAGTGGTGCTGACTATTTTTCTACCTTTATAGTTGCTTACATAGTTAATCCTTCACAGGTCAAGCAGAAACCTCATTAAATTTTAAGAAATTAAGGCTGGAAATAAGGAACCATGATAAAAAGCTGCATGACCCTTCTGCTTATGCTGGTGAGATTTAAAGAATACTTTCGAGAGAACAGAATCTCAGAATTCTAGAGAATGAGTACTGCTGACATGATGAAGGCTCATGGCTTATTAGATAAAGCACTGTTGATAGTTATCCAAATGCTTTTACTAAACAGACTATTCAGATTTATTACTAAAATTTACAATTAGAAACTTTTCATAAAGTGCGATAAGTGAATCTTTGCATAAGAAATATCTATGTATTTTTTAACCTTAAAATCTATATATCAAACAAATGTTTGATTCAAAGAACAGTTTTTTTCTGATATTATTCTATGAATAAAGGTTCTATACATTTGATTGTACCCTGGATCAAAACTACCCTAAAGTGTAAAGGACAAATAAAAACTTTTTACCTAACTATTTCTTAAGCATTTTCTATCTATTATATTAACTGAATGAGTTGCAGTGTTTTAGTATTCACAGCTGTAGGTTATACTCTATTTATCTTCCTAAGAAAAGGAAGTGTTGTCTTTTACATATGGCCTTAAGTTAAAAATGGCAGTTATTAATACTCCTAGTCATCAGGAATACAATCAGCCTTTGTCTCTACAAGGTGGTCATCTTGGGATCACTTTCTGGTAGCAAAACAAAGAAATATATATATTTGGTACTGGGTTTAACCCAGGCGCACTGAACCCATCCCCAGCCCATTTGAAATATTTTATTTAGAGACAGGGTATCACTATGTTGCTGGGGCTGATTTTGAATTGCAAATCTCCTCCCTCAGCCTCTTCAACCACTGAGATTATGGGTGTGCATCACCACGTCAGGCTAGCAAAACAAATTTGTATGTGGCAATTGGAAATAGCCAGCAACAGAATAATCTTAACTCATTTTTCCTATGATATCTATCTAATCTTATCTAATTATATCTATATGAAATTTCTAATATTATATTGTACATATAATTTTTGGAGATTTTACTATCCTATCCTATCCCATGTACAATTCCACCTATAAACATTCAGTAAGTACTTCTGACATTTTTAATTAAAAACCACAATACCATTTTCACAACCAGCAAAAATTAACAATTTCTTAATATAATCTGAAAATAAAGTTTTCTAAATTATTTTTAATGCCATTTTCAGTTTCTTTTATTATTTCTTTCAAAAAATAAGTTCCTATTTGCCTCAACAAATGTTTTCAGTGAACAGTGTGTACAGCTTCTGAAAATTTGTTTTTTTCTGTTATGTATTAAAATTCAACTTTTGAGAAAAATAAAATAAAAATAAAAAAATAAACAATAAATAAAAAAAAAATTTTCAAAAACTGTAAAAAAAAAAAAAAAAAAGTTCCACTTATGCTGTTTGTGAATATTTCTTCTAAGTCTCTTTTAATCTCAAACAGTGTCTGCATTTAGCCAGGGGAGGGGATCTTTGTTTAATAGCATAACAACACACATATCTCAAAAATCTTTCCGCTTTAATACATAAAATCTTCCTCATTTTTATTTTTGTGAATCACTTCAATAAAGTATTCAGGGCATCTAAAAAGCTACATATATATTTAATTTAGATATTGTGATGTTATACACTTGTGCAATCATCACAACCATCAAGGTTAGAAACACACACATTGCCTTCCACCATTTTCTCCCATGCTTTTTTTTGAGGGAGGAAGGGACTGGGGAATTGAACTCGGGGGCATTCAATCACTGAGCCACATCTCCAGCCCTGTTTTGTATTTCATTTTGAGACAGGGTCTCACTGAGTTGCTCAGTGTCTCACTGTTGCTGAGGCTGGCTTTGAAATCACAATCCTCCTGCCTCATCCTCTGGAGCCACGAGGATTACAGGTATGTGCCACTGTGCCCAGCCCTCCCATTTTCTTTATTGTTGTTGCTGTAGTGTGAGTGTGCATGTGTGTATATAAAGTAGAAACATTTAATATAAAGTCTGTACTCTTAACAAACTTAAGTATTGCCATTGTGCTATTTAATAGCTCTCCAGAATTTATCTTGAAGAACAGCAACTTTGTACCTGTTTGTCATCACTTCTTCATTCCCCACCTGTAGCCGCTGGCAACCACCATCCTATTGTCTATTTTTATGACTTTGACTATTTTAGATTTTTACATGTAAGTGAGATAAAGTATTTGCCTTTCTCTTTATGCTTGTTTCATGTAATAAAATGCCAAGTCCATCCATATGCATGTTTTCACAAATAATAAGATCTTCTATTTTAATGCTGACTGGCATTCTATTGTATGTATGTCCCACAATTTAATTATTCATCTGTCCATGAACATATCTATTGTTTCCATATCTAGATATTGTGACTGATTGCTACAATAAACATGGGACTACAGATATCTCTTGGAGATAACTGATTTTAATTCTGTTGAATATATACCAAGAAATGGGATTGGTGGATCAAATAGTAGTTCCATTTTTTAATTTTTTGAGGAAACTTCTCATTTTTTCATAGTTGCTATGATGATTTACTCACGCCAGCAATGTCATTTCAGGTGTTTGACAAAGTCCAAACCTGGAGGGGAACTCTGCAAGGCCTGTGCTCCCAGACTAACCTCAGGCTACTTCTCCTGATAACAATAATAATGCTAGAAATAATTACCTGGAGAAATAAACAATTAGCCCATTCAGAGAAATGCTATAAAACAAAAAGGGATTATGAATATATAATCAAGTGTACACAATTATGTCCAGACTTACCTTACAAAAACAAAACTAATTCTACTGAAATAGATAAGGCAAACAGGCAGTTCATGGAAAGGCTTTGTGTACAAGAACTAAGGGCTCCATTATTAACTTCCCCACCTAAACCAAAAACTGTAAGATTACTCAAAAATAGAAATTCCCATAAGGGAGTGGGTCCTACAATCCAGGGACCACCATATTTGGCTTACAGAATTGGAGGACGATTATGGTTCCGCCCTAGAGGAGCTGAAGTAAACAAGATGACCTTTCCACACCCCACTGACCCCCCCTTTACCCTATACTGAAAGTTATGATGAAAATGGCAGAAATGTGGTAAATGGTAAATGGGTTGATGTACAAAGCTTGCCCTTTCTTAAGAGACTGGGGCAATTTCATCCCTGGTATTTAAAAAACAAGAAAAATAGAAATGCCCTGATCAAGCAGCTGAATAGATATTATGGGAAATTACCTTGCAGAATTGCCTAAGAGAATATGAATAAAAATTAAACCTACCACTTGATAGACATAGTGGGAGACAAAAAATAGAATTTTGTACTTTTTTTTCTTTATTTAGTATGATAACCTTTACTTATACAGACACCTTGTCTCTCACCTTTGTATAACTTTAAGATTGTATAAGGTCAATGGAGTTATGAGGAAATTATGTAGGATGCCAATAGGAAAATTGAAAGAACATGTATGAAAATGAAATTCTTTAGAGTAAACACAGCCAGAGAGCTAATGTCCTAGATGATCCATAAAAATACAATGTTCTGGACTTCTTGGTGGAAAGATATAAAAACAAAACTCACGGTCACTCGAGAGAGAGACCTTCTGATGCAGTAATTGAGTTCGTCTCATCTCTCCGCTGTGCTCACTCTACATCTCCTTCAGGACCCTTGTTCCTGCTGGGGCTGGATCCTGGCAATTTAAATTCCTACAAACAGATTACAAAGGTCTCCTTTCTTCCAAATCCTTGCCAGTATATATTTACCTTTTGTGCTTTAAATAATAGCCATCTTAATAAGTGTAAGTTGATATCTCATTGTGGTTGGGTTTGGATTTTTCTCATGATTAATGATGTCAAGTACTTTCTAGATACCTCTTGGCCTATGTCTTCTTTGGTGAAATGTCTATTCAGGTCTTTTGACCAAATTTTAATAAGATTATTCACTTTACTATTGAGTTGTAAGTGTTCCTTGCATATTTTCAATATTAATACCATCAAATACATGATTTATAGATTTTCTTTCATTACTTGGTTCCTTTTAATTTTATCAATTTTTCTGTACTATCCAGAAGCTTTTTAGTTTAACATAGTCCCACTTCTGTATTTCTGTATTCCTTTCCTGTACTTTCATTGCCATATCAAAAAAAAGAGTCTTTGCCAAAGTCAAGAAGCTTATTATTTCTTTTCCTCTATAAGTTTTATGGTTTCTGGTCCTATAGATAACTCTTTAATACATTCTGAGTTGATTTTTTGCATATGGCCAAAGGATCCAATTTAAGTTTTTTGCATGTTGATATCTAGGTTTTCACACCATTTATTACACAGCCTATCCTTTGCTCAATGCACATTTTTGGTGCCTTATTAAAATTTTGTTGACTGTGTAAGTCTTTGTTATTTCTCAGCATCCTATAAAGTTCCATTTGTATATTTGGATTTTAAAAATATATCATTCACCATAGCTTTTTTTATTATTAGTGAATTATACATAATATTGGGGTTCATTTTGACATAATCATACAAGCATGGAATGTAATTTGCTCCCATTCAGTCCTGACCTCTCCCTCTCCCACAACCCCTTTCCCCAAAACTACTGCTATCCCTTCTATTTATTTATAGTTTTTAAATTATTGCTTTATATTCACATAAAGGTGAATTAACTGTGATATATTCATATATATGCATAGGAAAGCTGGATTAATTTTATTCCACCCTTGCTTTTCCCATCCCTCCTCCCTCCTCTTTAATCTCCTCCTTCTAATCCACTTACTTCTCTTGTGTTTTTTGGTATCCACCACTCCACACTTTTATCCCCTTATTTTGATCTAACTTCTGCACATGAGAAACACATTTAGCCCTTGGGTTTCTGAGTCTGGTTTATTTCACTTAGTGTGATATTCTCCAGTTCCATCGATTTAACAGCAAATGCTATAATTTCATTCCTTATAGCTAAATAACTTCCATTGTGCATATATACCACATTTTCTTTATCCATTCATCTACTAATGGCCATCTGGGCTGATTTCATAAATGGACTATTGTGAATTGCACATTGTAAACAATGTGGCTGTATCACTATAATACACTATTTTCAGTTCTTTTGAACAAATACTGAGGAGTGGGACATCTGGGTCATATTACGGTTCCGTTGTTAGTCTTTTGATCCTTCCATATTGCTTTTCAAAGTAATTATACTAATTGTATCCCTCCAAAAATGTATGAGTGTACCTTTTTCATTTCTTCTCCATGAAAGACTTCATTGATTATGTTTTGCAGTTCAGGCTTAGTAGTTATAAATTCTTTTAGTTTCCTCTTATCATGGAATGTTTTTATTTTATCTTCAATTCTGAAGAATAATTTTTCTGGATACAGTAATCTTGGTTGACATATTTTTTTCTTTTAGGAATTGGTATATATTATTATGACTTTTATGTCTGGAGAGAAATAAGTTGAAATTTTAATTGGTTTGTTTCTAAATGTGATCTTAAGTTTTTTTTTCCTTGTAGCTATTAAGATTTCATAGCTGTTGCATATATTAGGCATTGTTATTATAATGTGTCTTAGAAAAGACCTTTTTTAATTTTGCCTATTTGAGTTCTATATTCCTCTTGTATTTGGATTTCTATCTTGTTCCAAAGATTTGGAAAATTTTCTGATATTTCATTGAAACAATTGTGCATTCTGTAAGTGTATTTTGGAGTCTTCTTCTATGCCAGTCATTCTTATATTTGATCTCTTAATGTTATCCCAAATTTTCTGCATGTTTGGGTCATGATCTCTTAACATCTTTTTTTTTTTTTTATTGTTGACTTTATTTCAAGATTTGTTTTAAAGATCTGAGAATCTGTATCCAAAGTGGTCTAATTTATTGGTGATGCATTTTTAATGTGATTTGTTGAATCTTTCATTGTCACAATTTCCCTTTGGTTCTTTTTTCAAAATCTCTATCTCTTCATTGAAATAATGTTTCACTTCCTATATTTTCTAAGTTAATTTCTTACATATTCTTTTAGGTCACTGAACCTAAATTCATATTTTAAATATGAATTTCTAAATTCTTTATCTGATATTTCCTCCACTGTGGTGTCAATAGAATCCATTGTTGAAGTGTTGAGCTGTTTTTAGGTTGTTTTTTCCCTTACTTGTTCATACTGCTTGTATATCTAACCAGATACAGGGATTATAATTGCTTCTACTTCTTATACAGGTGATTATTTAGTGAGGTTCTTTCTCTTTTGAGTCCTAGGCTGAGTGAGTATCCAGATAGCAATAATACTTTCACTCAGTATGTCTGCTGTTTTTCCCAGTATTGGCACCACTTTGAGAGAAGATATTAAACTCTATTTACTATAATCTCTTCAGAGCAAAGACACATTCTAGTCAACCTTAGGAGAAAGAAAAACTTGTTGATAATGTTCTACACAGTTCCTCTAATCCAGCTATAAAATGATACTAATGTTCTGGAAAAGGTTAAGAAATTAGTTATTAAAGCTTACGAAACTGCTATTAAATGATATGGGGCAAGAAAGGAGAAGAGAAAAAATTGGGCAAGAAATAAAAAGAAAAGACAGAAAAGAATAATACAAACCATAGTAAAATGAAGAAAAGAATGGATAATGGGATTTGAGATTGTAGCAGATAATATAAGAGGGGCTAAGAGGAATAAGTGTAAATCTAAACTAAGGGAAAAAAAGACAGTGAGGATGATTACAATTAATGTTTTAAAATATTAGAGGAAACACAATCAGATGGATTGAGAGCATAATATTGAATACTACAGGAACAACTATGGAATCAAACTGAGGAATAATATATGTAGGACTAACATTGACATTAGAGCTATTTATAGTAATTCATTGCATCATGGAGAAAATTCTATTTGAGACTTCCTGGTTTGGATTTTGTCAGTATTTGGGATCTATATAGGAAGCCTTTTACTCTTCATCCTGAATCCTCCTAGAGGTCCTGGGGCATGAGGTCTACTTTCATAGTTGTTACAGGTTTCTTACCAGACAATTTTGGGTCACAGCCCAGGGGACTGAGATTGTATGCTTGGAAGTTGCTTTGTTGAATCTTTTGGCTATTTCTATTGGTTGCAGGAGTATAGGATGCAGGGCTCAGGGCTGTCACTCTGACTCTTGTGAGATGCTGAGCCCTGGCTCATTTTTAAAGTGGCAGAGCCTGGTGATTGTCTCCAACATGGAACCTTTGCTTTCAGGCTTTCTGTGAGTGGTCTATGATACATAATAGTTTCCCCTGACTGATGTAGATTGCCCCTCTCCCCTTGTCTGCAGTGAGGGTGTCAGCAGTGATATCTCTACAAGTTCCTTCTAGATGGATTACCGAGACATCCTGCTGAAAAAGACATTTATTTTTTGAAGTTGCTACACTGTAGATTTTCTCATGTTATAGATTTGGCTGATTGTGTCCTCATATTTTTTTTTGGTATCTTCACAGGTCCTTCTATCTACAATATTTTCCCCAAACTACTGTGAGTCTCAGATCTAAGTGCTTGATTAGATTCAGATCAATAATGTTTATAAGAATATAATAGCTCCTCTAAATTCCTTTCCAATCATCACTCTAAAAGACACTCAGTACTTGCCACATAATGAATTTCTGAGCATTGAGAAAAGTAAACAGTAATTAATTGGTTCACTGAGTGATCAAGTATCATAGACATTGATGATAATAATCACTATAGCAGTAAGCAAAACTTTATTCACCACAAATTTCTCAATTTATAATTTATCTTCAACTACTTAAACATATTTCAATGAAAAAGATAAAATAATGTATTGTTCATCTAGCATACAACATCAAAGAAGATACAATCTCATTAACATATCTATAGCCATTTGATGATTATCTATATTTTTCTTTTAGCATATTACTTTGACCACAACAAACTATGATCTTAATAAAGATATAATTTTATAATATGTGCTATAAATTAATTTTCAAGTAGTAGCTGTGAACTCAATCTCAAATATTCTCTTAATCTTGACTTCCATCTAATTTAGCATTTAGTTTGTTGAATGCATTTTCTGTGGCCCTAGGAGGAATACAGAAAGAAATGTGCAGATTCTTTTATCCAAGACCTGATTTCTTAAGGTGTTAGTGTGCATGTGAAAATGTGCATATCTGTAACAGAGAATCAAAAAGACTAGTGGTAGAGGAACATCACTAATACATTATGCAGGAGATAAAAGAGAGGAGCTGGGTGGAGAGAGAAATAAAACACATACGGAAATGAACCTCTATGCTCTAACCAGGGTAGCTGTGATGCAAGCATCACTGGCAAGATTGTTCTCCACACAGATATATACTAGATAGTATATATCTCCATGCTTTCACATTTCAAAGATGTGTGTTAATCTCTATGTTCTTAGAATTTCCTTATTATAAAGAGAATTAGATTTTCTATAGTAGGAAGTATATCAGAAAGATTCAAGACTTCCAAAATAGGATCATGAATATTAGAGAGGAAAATTAAATAAAAATCTGTTTTCTGTGTTTGTCTGCAAAAGAAAGATATGGTTTAGAGAACTAGTTTCTCTAAAGGGTAGAATGCAAATGTTTAACAAAATATTGCAAAGAAACTATAGTAAACTTTTAGCTGTCTCACACACTCTGGAAACAAAACAAATATTTTATGAGCAGGAAGAAGAGAACTGAATAGGATACAAACATACAAAAGGTAGGTAAGGGTTCAAAGAACCTGGAACAGAAAGGTGTTAAAGAAGAGAACTGTAGTAGAAACTAATGTGGGGGATTATGGAGAACAAAGTCTGTATAATTACCTTGAGCTTCCATTTTATCTAAATCAGCATCCATCAAGCATGAAATCATGGCCTAGAACTATCCAACACCAGGTCCAGCAACCTCTATGCAGGACAAGTCAATGATGGCTGTCACTATCACCATTCCAGGTGAACTGTTTTGAACCATTCTCATTACTGTTTGATGACAATTTTTAGACTCTTTTATGAATATCACTGGTGGATTGTCCTAAAGGAGTGAACTTTACTGATGTCAGCAGACATAGCTGAGATTTAGCAAACTGCTCCAAGTACAAATTCCCTTATCAATGTTCACAGTCTTGGGAAAAAATATTGTTTTCATGATACTCAATGAATGTGTGGTTGAATGGAAAGGAAAGGTCACTGGTAGTACCTGGCCATGGAAAATACCGGACAGCATACAATCCACTCCATCTATAAGTGCAAATCATTCACTGTTCAGGTCAGGTTGTCACTCTGCACTGATTTCTATGGATCTACATTTTCTTCTGTTCCACACAGACTAATCTTTCACAAGTTAGAAATTTACCCATGTATCATCTTCAATTTTAAAAACAGAATGCCACTGTTTTTAATAAAATGACAATCCATGTTAGTCTAACTCACATGAGATACTAAGAATCCCACCTATCTTTGCTTGAGTCTTCCATGAATTGACAACTTGGCAGTCACATGTATAGTCATAATTAATGAAATTTATGATACCATTTGGATCTGAGAATATTAATGAAGAATTGGTGGAAAAAAGGAATGATATAGGTCACAAAAGTAAACTCCAATAGAATGCAAACATAATATTCTGTCACTCTTAGTATCCTCATCTAATTGGTATTGCACACAAGTAGGCTGATTGATAATATTGTTTCAGACTATAAATTAAGGTGCATGCTTTTTATATAATTTAATTTCCTACTCTCCATGAGGGAACACCTGGTGAACTAGAGCAATAAAGCATTACCATTAAGATGATTTTCATCCCAAGAGATTGTTCTGCAGCACAGAACATTAATTACAGTTACTAAAGAGGGAAAGACAAGTGTCCATCAAAATCTCAGACTGGGAATAATTACCAGGATTGGCAGGTAAAGTCTCACAGGGATAAAGTGTCTAGAATTTTTTTTCTTTTTCTGAACATAGAGAGGAGCCAGAGGAAACCTAACACCAGATTCTATTCTTTTCCCTAGAGTTTTTGTAACAAAATTCCATGATTACATATGAAGTTACATAAATACATTTTAGTTTAGTATCGAGGAATAGAAAATTTAGAGTTTAATTGATCAAAGTTTGAATCGACTCGAAGACATTTCCTGGAGAGAGATGAAGAAGGATTTGTCTGTTTGATATTGGCTCACTCACTTGTCTCATATCATCTGGTTGAAGTTTACCTGATGGACAGCTAAATCCTTCATGTTTCTGTATTCTGTCCTGATACTACTTAGCAACTTCTCTGGACGCCAGACCTTCCACAGCAACAAGAAGGTAATAGTCTCCTTACCAAGGCAAAGAAACAAGCAGTGGTAATGCAACATGGAGCATCAGTGGGTGAATTTTTGTCTCCCAAATTCAAAAAATGAAATCCCTGGACACAAGGATGAGAGCAAAGTAATAGGATTGGAGTAACTGAAACAAAGCAGAGCTTCCAAAAGAGTGGGCTCCCAAGAGAAGGTTGCCAATGGGTGTCTGTCGTCTAGGAGTTTTATGGGTTTGATCTGTCATTATAGGTGATTGGTGGGATAACATACAAATATAGAACCCAGAAAGGGGCCAGAAAGGGTCTTCTTCAGAAATCTAGAGAAAGGTGATTTCTAATCTTTATTAATAAAAGGGTGGAGGTAAGTAAGGGTCTTTTGACCAAAGAAGTACTTTTTTGTGGCCTGTTGTGTCTAAGGGCTATTAAGGAACTGTCCTTGTGTTTGGAATATCGGGGGTCAGAAGCTTGATTCCCCAATTCTGTCCTCCTCCTCGGCTTCTCTGAGACCTTGTCTTGGTTGCCTATAGGTGGCCTATCTTCTAGTCTCACTAAGGGTACTGAGAAGTTGCCTGAGATTTTTTCCAATAATATGACATCTTGCCAAGCCAAAGTCAGTGATTAAAGGATAAGTCATATTGGTCTAAGTCCTTCATAATAGTTCTCCTTAACATTTGCTAGTGATTGGTTTAGCGATGGGCAAGCCATTCTTTAGTGCAGGACTTAGAAGTGTTCTGGAAAAAATTTCCCTTTATAATTTAAAAAGAGATATAAGAAGGGAGAATCCATACTATTTTGTCCTTGCTCTGACTCCCTATATTTGATCAAATTTAGAATGCATGAAGAGGTGAAGTGGCATAATAATTAAGCATAGGAGACCTGCAAATCTAGTTCAGGTCCCGGCTTTGCCATGTGCTGTATGACTCAAGAAAGGTGCTTAACCTGTCCAAACTTCATTTCATATTGATAGTGACAATAATAGCTATTTTCTTAGAATAAAGATTCAATGAATCAACTATAAATTTATTAAAATATAGTGAGCAGTGAGAATTATTTAATTACACAATCTCATAATGCCAATGTTCATAAATGCAATTTATTTCATCTCATTTAATATTGTGTAAATTAATCATTATTACAAAGATCTGTAGAAAATTTCAGGGTGAAGTCTGAGGCACTAATGAGTGACCTCAAATACTTGAGAAGAACAAAACAAATTTACCTGTAAAAGTAAGCAGTCTGCCATCTATTTCTCCAAAAAGAGAAGGTCAGCAATATTTAAAAGATTTTGAGTCCCTCAGAGGAAAAAATCCTTATAAATCCAAGTTTTTATTTTTTTCCCTATGTCTTTTATTCAGTTATTGGTTGATTTGAAGCTTTATGAAAAGTAATATGCTCCTCTCTGAACTTACATTGCCTCAGCCAAATTCATATCCTAAGGAAAAATATCATTAAATGTTACCTCCTTGAATCATGCCATCATCCCTAATGTTAGTGTCCTATTTATCCACATTAGACATTTCAGTATTTCAACTGATCTATGTCTTAGATAAAGTTCTTAGGAAATATGTTCTTTTATTCACCTATATATTCTCCTATCAGATTTTTGCCATTTGTTTCTGTGTTGCCTCCATGTGACAAAAATATATATTATTCATATTTTAGCATTTTTACGTAAAATTTTATTCAATTTTATTTCATATTATAAAAATGGAATTCAATAGTTTCCTACTATGTACTAGATTCTTTAATAAAAGCATTCATACACCCTCTTTTAAGGGCAGAAATAAATATCCATCTACCCAGGACTGCCTTCTCTCATGATCTTTTAATGTTAAGTAAAAAGTACTCTGATAGCTACTATCATTGCCACCATTTAAAAAAAAAAAAAACTTCTCTATTTTGAGAAGGTTCTTAAAAGACAGTCTTGAATTTTGCTTTTTATTGTTATAATTTGAGATACTACATATTTCTTTATGGATTTTCCATTCTTTTCAAAAATTTTCAAGTGGACACTTCAATCTTTTAATGAGGGAAAAGCATTTGCAAAGTTAAGATGTTTAAGCTAGTGGTAACAATTCAAGGGTGCAATCTTTCATAAATGATCAAGGTGATTAATTATATGATTGCACATTTTAAGAAGGAACCTGAATTTTGAAAGCATATTTAGCATTTTGTTCCACCTTTACAAAGAGAATATGATTGTTAGGACTTCAAGGGAAGATGTTCAAGATTTGCTTATTTTGTCCCAAAATGACCAAGCATTTACTTCTGTGCAATCATAGTTCTAGGCTTTAGTGTTTAATTATGAAACATGAGTAGCCAATTTTAATACTGAATTACTTCAGGGAAATTTTGAATAGGCATTATAAAGTACATTGTTGCTTTAAAGCACTAAGTAAAGAGTCGGGTAGGCTTCTTAGGAGGATTTGAGTTTTGTCATTCAACTATTTTTTTTCCTGTTACATAATTTCTATCTATATAAATTTTGTAACCTACCTTGAGGCTTTTCAAAGCATTTTATTTCTAGTCTTGTTGACTTTGTTATTCAATTAATTTTTGACAATTCATTTCAGAGCAATTAATTATCCTGCTTGATAATTAATCTTTCCAGTTGATGTAGGTTTCACACAAAAGCTGTATTTTCCCCTACAGCCCTTTGCAAATACTTTTATTCTAGCAGGCATTGCATTGTTCTTTCTTTAAGTGTCTATCCTCCCTACTCCTTGGAAGCAAGAACCCTTTATATTCATCTTTATAGTATTGGTTCTTACAATGTGATATTCAGAAATGTTTTTGAAAATGGTAGATATTAGGGCAAAGTTATTTGTACAAAAAGGGAAATGTATTGATTCTCACAAGTGAAAACTTCAGGGGTATGTTTGATTTGATACAAAATTGGATAAAACGAGAAGAATGATTACACTAAGGTATTACCCTGCTTTATCCCCCCACCCTTTGCACTCCTGTCTCAAGCAGCCATGAACCTCAGGCTCACAATGCTCCAAGTTTAAGTCTGACTTTCTTAGGCTAACTCAGAGGCAATAAAAGTTCTGCATTCTAGTTATTCAAACACATTTCTTAGAATTGTAAGTTACTGTCTCTAATGAGGTCAAATGATTATGAAGAAGACTCACTATTTAAGCGCATGACATACACTAACTAGGTTTAGCACACATCCAGTGATCACTTAAGCAACATCTACTTGAGTCACTTGAAGTTTGTTATAGTTCTTAGTTACAGGTAAAATATCTCACTTCTAGAAGATTAAGCAGAAGGGGGTGTGCTGAATATTAGTAAGAAGATTATAAAGCTTTGATTAAGCTCCAGGCTGAGGTAGTAGAATGATTTTAAGATGTACTCCTAGCAGAAGTGCTGATCTGCTGACAATATTAAAACTAAGCCCCTTATGTCTCAGTCAAGAACTGTTACCTCCACTCCACCATGGAACTGTACATCTTTTGCTGCCACTTGTACCTTGTACAATGAGTGTCACAAAAACTGCCATCTACTTACCTGGCCAGTTTCTGAATATCAATGTCAATGGTGTCAAAAGTATATTTGACAGACAACAACTAAATCACATGTCTGCCCATTAGTTTTGAAGAGTGATAATAAAAAATATCCATTTTCTTATTGTTTTGGTCCATTTTGTGTTGTTATAACAGAATATCTGAGACTGGGTAGTTTATAAAGAGCAGGAATTTATTGGCTTACAGTTCCTGAGAGTAAGAAGTCCAGTATCAAGTTGCCAGCATCTGGTGAAGGCCTTCATGCTTCCTCATTACATAATGGATGGTAGAAGAGAAAAAGAGGGGACTATACTTACTCTTTATTTCATGTTTAATTAATTAAATTTATTTTAAATGGACATATGAAAACATAAAAAAAAGTTCATGTTACTGAGATTTCCACAAGATGCTTTGATACATTTTTTGACAGCATTTAAATCAGGTTACACACCTATCTCTTCAAATATTTATCATTTCTTTATGATGAACTTGGCCTTTTAAAATGGTGTCAATGCCACACAGGAGAATGGAGCCCTCATGGTCTTTCCACCTCCTAAAGGCCCCACCTTTTAATCCTGTCATAATAGAAATTAAATTCCAACATGAGTTTTTGAGGTGTCAAATGTCCAAATCATAACAGAATAAGGTGAGAAGGAAAGAAGGAACATTATAAAAGAAAGAAGAACTATTGGGATATTCAGAAAATATGAAGAGAATTGGGACAATTGTGAATTACACACATACATGTTCACCCAAACACATATACTGCTACTAAAGGAGATTTAGAGCCTAAGGCAAAGCAAGTTCATTTTATCTAATTCTTTATATATTTTTTTTATTTGGAGGGGGATGGGGATCCAGTGAAAGAGTGGTAAACAAAATCACAGGCAAAAATAACAAAATATACTTAATTTTCTCAGTACTCGATCTATAGAAAATATTCATTACAGTATCTATTAAATGAAAGAATGAGCAAATTTTTTTCCAAATAGGACTTTATATAATATATACATAAAACAATACCAGATGTTGATATATACAGGTTTAGAACACAGAATCAGAGACAAAGAAATGTCATTATTAATATAAACTATGACAGCATCTATAGCATAGAAAGAGGATATTTTGAACTCTTTATACATTATCAGCATATTTAAAATAGAGAATATCATATAGCATATTAAAATAAAGGTTGGTTTGTCTTTGAGGGTTCGTGTATTGGTAGCCTGGTCCTCAGTATGGCAATGTGACAGTGTTGGGATCTTAAGAGCTGGGAACTAGTTATATTTGGCTCACTGGGGGCCTTGCACTTGGACAGGATTAAGAGAGTTTTCTGGGATCCTGAGTTAGTTCTCTTCAGAGCTAATTACTGTAAAAGTCTGATGCTGACCCATGATTTCTCTCTGGTTCCTGTCTGGCAATACAATTGGATTGCTTTCTCCTGCATGTGTTTCTTGCCACCATTGATGAGGCCTTCTCCAGAGGTTGAGGACACAAAGCTATTTCATCTTAGACATTCAGTCTACAAAACTGTAAAGCAAATCTCTTTTCTTTGTAAATTTTCCCAGCCTCAGGTACATTTTTATAGTAACAAAAGTGATCTTAAACAAAAAGCAATCAAAATTTGTCCTAATGATTTCAAAATGCCAAATTGTATAAAATTGTTTAAAATCAGTATAAAATTGTTTCGTAGGTAATGGAATAAAAACAATGGTATCGTAAAGATAGTTGATAAAAAATATATATAAATATATATATATATACTGTTCATTGAAAGTGCATATAAAGATGTTTAATATGAAGAATGTAATCTGCTTATAATTTTGTGCAAAGTTAGAAAAATTATGATTGTAACAATTTTTTTCTATTTGCCTCAACAAATGTTTTCAGTGAATAGTGTGTACAGCTTCTGAAAAT
>PVHX01010624.1:0-22842 GCA_004024805.1 Geosciurus inauris | reverse complement strand
AAAAAAAAACAAAAAACAAAAAACAATGGTATCCTTTATGGATTTAAAGAAATTTAAAAACTCATTAAAATTAAAATCTGGTTCTTCACTTTCATACGAATATCTTTAATGATTTGCTACAATTTAGGGAGCACATTCTCACTCATTTTTCTCTATAGCAGACTTCATGCCCCAGGTAGCAGAAGTACAAATAAAAGACTGCAGACAAAACAACATCTCAGAAAAAAAAAAAATGGGTTAGGAAAAACCTGGAAATATTTTCTTTGGAAATTAAACATTTTCCTTTTTTCTTTTTGCATTAGGTCTAAGTAGCAGTGTTGTATCGGGGCGCATTTGCTTAGGCTTGAGTCTTGAGGCATAAGAGTAAAGAACTTCTTCCCATGTGATCATGTAATAGAACTTCCTTTCTTGAAGATATTCTTGAACTTAATTGACCAATTAAGGTCAGGTGGGGACCAAATGAAGTTAGTAATAAACAGAGGTTAAAATTATTCATTTATGCCACTCTATTTTAAATGATAGAAAAGAAAGTTAGCATATCTTTCATCTCCTTCTATTTTTAAAAAGTTCTATTCACCATAGAACAAATAAGGTGTTTGTATTTAAATTTTCACTAATAAAAATTAGCTGAAAATATATCTTTTAAGAAAAAATAATGGTTGCAGTAGGTGTTTGGGTAGGTATTCTGACACTAACCTTATATGTAAAATTTAGATGGAGGTCATCAAAAATATACCTTAAACTGATGTACATTTTAATTGTTTTTTACATTTTTCCTAAAAACAAAAAAACAGGATAGGTGATGAGGTTGAAGGAAAACTAATACTTATTCATCTTATATCTAATTTAAGAATTATTTTTTTATTTTTACTCAATATGCTGCCAATATTTCTAAAATAGGATCCCACATTATTCTCATAAAATGATCTGCAAAGAAAGTAGTCCATAGTGAGTTGAAATCATGAGCAGAAACTTATAGCATAATCCTCCCAGCGAGACAGAACAAAATCTACACATTAAATTCTGTTGAATTCCTGCCAATAAAAGTAATGTATTTAGACAATTTTTTTTTACTTCCTTCACATAAAAATCCAGATCTCTCTTTGTTTAGCTTTACAAAATTCACTCAGTATGATTTATTGTAGATCTAAAATGTGAAGCTCCATGACAGTTAACAATAAACATTTTTAGAATTCTATATACACATATTTAAAAGAAGAAGAAAACGAAAAGAAAAGCCTCTAACTTTATTAGAATACTATTTGATATCTTACACTTAATCATAAGTTTATTCTTCTATAAACTTATTTTGGATAAAGGAAATACTTTGTAGTATATATAGTATACTTCAAAAATCACTATAATTACTGGGAAATTATTAACATTTCTTACTATAAATTTGTTGATTCTTGTTTTATTAACTTTATTTAATTTTTTTTGTGGTGCTGAAGATAAAACCCAGTGCCTCGCATATGCTAGGCAAGCACTCTACCACTGAGTTACAACCCCAGCCCAAATTTGTTGATTTTTATAACTGTTTTGTTTTTACCATATTAGGCTTTAATACAATCATAGGTAATCTTATAATTATTTCTTCCAAAATAAATTGTAAGAATTTCTATTTGATCACTCTTGTTCTCTAACATTTCCTTCCTCGCATCCCTCACTCCAAACCCCTTGTTCTTTTCTACTGATCTCTCTTCTATTAATTATTATCTTTAAGAAGTGCATAATAATTACATATCTAAGCAGGATTCATTGTGGTATATTCAGCATAATTTGATAATGAGATTGAAAAAATTATCTGATGTGCTTTTATGAATATGGCATAATGAATCCCACTATATATAAAATCATAATGCACCAACAAAAATAAATTTAAAACAAACTTTCTATTAGAAAAAATAAATTTTAATAGAAACAAAATATCAGAAAATACTTTGCTTAATTGAAATCATTAAGGATTTTTCCCCAAACCACATCTTTCTTGAAATTAATTTTTGATTGAGTGATTCAAATCAAAACATTAAACACTCTACTGGATATAGAAGCAGTGTTACTGTATAGTAGCACTTTTTGAATTTGAATACAGAATAATAATAAGATTTAAATTAAAGTTTCCAATGATGCATTTAATTTAGCTTTAATAAGATTTTTCAGTGTTAAAGAAATACCAATGAATTCTCCAAATCATATCTGAATATACAATAATAACTATGCTTAAGTCTTAGTGAATGTTTGAATTTCTTAAGTATCACTATAAAAATCAGAATTTAATGAGTGTTGTAGTCAATATCATGGAATGCAATGAGCACAAGAATGAGACTGGAGACAACTGACTTGTAGTTGATCTGACTAAATCAAGTGTTATCTTATTCTGGAGAAAGCAAATAAAATCATTCACATACATAAATCCCAATTTCCTTAACAAAAAATAAAAATAAAACATTGGTAAATTTAAAGACAAATATTGAAATCAGCCTGGACACTAATTTCTGCTGACTTTGAAACTTTGAAAATCCATTCTTACTTCTTGCAAGATGTTTTCAAAACTCCATTCCAGAGCAAGACAAAATGTTTCTGAAGAGAGCATCTCTCTATCTTTTCTTGGCCTGTCTTCCTGGCTGTGCTTTGTACTATTAAATGTGTTTCTATTTTTAGAACATGCTCTAACCATGTATTTTGCAAAGTAAACTGGGATTAGTGAGAATCCCTGGCTAGATGTTCAGCATCACAAATGCTTTAGTAACTTGATTCTATTGCAAAATAAACTATGCTAAATGACATAATTTTTACCAAAATGTCAATGTGACAGTTTGATTTTCAGGAGACTCTCCATGACCTCAGGAAGCACCAACTTTGTTGATTTATTAAATTTTATATTATGCACAAAGTTGGTAACACAAATGAAGCATGATCTTCATTCTTGAGGAATTCATACCTACAGATAGTTCAGAGATATGTTGCATGAGTGCACATATAATTTATCCATACAGGAATAAGAGAATAAGGCCACTTTGAGGGATCCAGGCTTTTCAAGCTTTTGTCTCTTAGAAAAAGTGATTTTCGACCTAATTTTCCTTGAACTGTCATTTCCTGGACTGGACACAGTTCTCATCTTATCTTTCTAAAGCTACCTAAAGTCCCCATTATTTAACTTAGAAAACTCCAATTTATTCTTAGTTTTTTGTGAAGTCATCACTACCTCTGGAACACCTTTTATCAATACTTCATATTCTCTCTGTGTTTGTAGAGCATGAGGCACTCCCTTAGGATCATAGTCACTTAGGTCATAGTCACTGTCTAAGTTCTAAAATCCTGTTTTCTGAGTGTTCTAGCTCTGTGGGCTCTAAAACTACTTGTGCTAGACAGCCTCTTAGTTTGTTCATTTGTTTGTTTTTTATTTAATCTATTCCACTTAGGTATACCTGATACCAGAATGCATTTTGATTTATTGTACATAGATGGAGCACAACTTTTCATTTATCTGGTTGTACGTAATGTAGAATCACATCATATGTGCAGTCATACATGAAGCTAGGGCTATGATATCCATCTCATTCCACCATCTTTCCTGCCTCCATGCCCACTTCCCACTCCCTCCCCTTTGATCAAAGTTTCTCCATTCTTCCCAGGTCTCTTCCCTCATTATGGACCAGCATCCACTTATTAGAGAGAACATTTGGCATTTGGTTTTTTGGGATTGGCTTAATTTGCTGAGAATGATATTCTCCAACTCCATCCATTTACCTACAAATGCCATAATTTTATTCTCTTTTATTGCTGAGTAATATTCCATTGTGTATATATACCAGTTTCTTTATCCATTCATCTATTGAAGTGAATCTAGGTTGGTTCCACAGGTTAGCTATTGTGAATTGAGCTGCTATAAACATTGAAATGGCTGCATCACTGTAGTATGCTGATTTTAAGTCCTTTGGGTATAGACCAAGGAATGGGATAGCTGGGTCAAATGGTGATTCCATTCCAAGTTTCCAAAGGAATCTCCATACTGCTTTCCAGATTGGTTGTACCAATTTACAGTCTCACCAGCAATGTATGAGCGTGCCTTTTCCCCCTCATCCTCGCCAACACTTATTGTTGTTTGTATTCTTGATAATTGCCATTCTGACTGGCATGAGATGAAATCTTAGAGTAGTTTTGATTTGCATTTCTCTAATTGCTAGAGATGTTGAACATTTTTTCATGTCTGTTGATTGATTGTATATCTTCTGAGAAGTGTCTGTTCAGCTCCTTAGCCCATTTATTGAATGGGTTGTTTGTTTTTTTGATAAGTTTTTTGAGTTACTGGAGATTAGTGCTTTATCAGATATGCATGTGGAAAAAATTTGTTCCCAGAATGAGGGCTCTCTGTTCACTTCACTGATTGTTTCTTTTGCTGAGAAGAAGCTTTTTAGTTGGAATCCATCCCATTTATTGATTCTTGATTTTACCTTGTGCAATAGGAGTCTTGTTAAGGAAGTAAGGTCCTAATATTACATGATGAAGATTTGGGCCTTCTTTTCTTCTATTAGTCGTAGGGTCTCTGGTCTAATTCCTAGGTCCTTGATCCACTTTGAGTTGAATTTTGTGCATGGTGATAGATAGGGATTTAGTTTCAATTTGCTGCATATAAATTTCCAGTTTTCCCAGCACCATTTGTTGAAGAGGTTATCTTCTCTCCAATGTATCTGTTTGGCACCTTTGTCTAGTATAAGATAATTGTATTTATGTGGGTTTGTCTCTGTCTTTTATTCTGTACCATTGGTCTATATGTCTATTTTAGTACCAGTATCATGCTGTTTTTGTTACTATAGCTTTGTAGTATAATCTGAGGTCCGGTATTGTGATGTCTCCTGCTTCACTCATCTTACTAAGGATTGCTTTGGCTATTCTGGGTCTCTTATTCTTCCAAATGAATTTCATGATTGCCTTTTCTGCTTCTATGAGGAATGTTGTTGGGATTTTACTTAGAATCACATTGAATCTATATAGCACTTTGGGTAGTATGGCCATTGTGACAATATTAATTCTGCCTATACAAGAGCATGGGAGATTTTTCCATCTTGTTCAATTTCTTTCTTTAGTGTGCTATAGTTTTCATTGTAGAGGTCTTTCATTTATTTTGTTAAATAGATTTCCAAGTTTTTTTTTTTTTTTTTGAAGCTATTGTGAATGGGATAGTTTTCCTAATTTCTCTTTCAGAGGGTTTATCACTGATGTGTAGAAATGCAATCAATTTATGGGTGTTGGGTTTATATCTGCTACTTTGCTGAATTCATTTATTAATTCTAGAAGTTTTCTGGTGGAATATTTTGGATCCTCTAAATATAGAATCATGTCCTTGGCATGATAACGATATTTTGTGTTCTTTTCATATTCATATCCCTTTAATTTCTTTTATCTGTCTAATTACTCTGGCTAGTGTTCCAAGACCATGTTCAATAGCAGTGGTAAAAGAGGGCATCCCTGTCATGTTCCCATTTTTAGAGGGAATGCTTCCAATTTTTCTCCATTTCAGATGATATTGGCCTTTGGTTTAGTATATATAGCTTTTACAAAGTTGAAGTATGTTCCTACTATCCCTAGTTTTTCTAGTGTTTTGAACAAAAAAGGGTGCCGTAGTTTGTCAAATGCTTTCTCTGCATTGATTGATAAAATCATATGATTCTTATCTTTAAGTCTATTGATGTGATGTATTACATTAATTGATTTCCATATGTTGAACCAACCTTGCATACCTGGAATGAACCCCACTAAATCATGGTGCACTATTTTTTAAATATGTTTTTATATGCAATTTGCCAAAATTTCATTGAGAATTTTGCATCTATGTTCATCAGGGATATTGGTCTGAAATTTTCTTTCTTTGATGTGTCTTTGTCTGGTTTTGGTATCAGGGTGATACTAGCCTCATAGAATGAGTCAGAAAGTGTTCCCTCCTTTTCTCTTTTATGAAATAGTTTGAGGAGTATTGGTATTAATTCTGCATTGTACATCTTGTAGAACTCAGCTGAAAATCCATCTAGTCCCGGGCTTTTCTTGATTGGTAGGCTTTTGATGGCATCTTCTATTTCCTTGCTTGAAACTCATCTGTTTAAGTTGTGTATGTCTTCCTGGTTCAGTTTGGGTAGGTCATATGTTTCTAGAAATTTGTCAGTGTCTTCAGAATTTTCCATTTTACTGGAGTATAAATTTTCAAAATAGTTTCTAATTATCCTCTGTATTTAAGTAGTGTCTGTCATGATATTTCCTTTTTCATCACTAATTTTAGTTATTTGTGTTTTCTCTCTCTTTCTTTTCATGAGGGTGGCTAAAGGTTTGTCAATATTATTTATTTTTTCAAAGAACCAGCTTTTTGTTTTGTCAATTTTTGGATTGTTTCTTTTGTTTCAATTTCATTGAATTTATCCCTGATTTTAATTATTTCCTGTCTTCTACTTCTTTTGGTATTGGTTTGTTCCTCTTTTTCTAGGGCTTTGAGATGTAGTGACAGCCAATTCTCAATGTTGGCATCTTTAATATTCTGCTTATGTGTCTCTCAACAATGCCTGATTTCATGCCAATGGCTAAATGATTGAATGATCACAGTGAATACAAAGTCCAAGAAAGAAATAACAGAAATATAATGTGAATGAGACCAAAGTTTATCTAATTATTAGCTAATTTAAAGGATAAGATTTCTTATCAAACTTATAAATTTTCAAAAGATGAGTATGATATGTATATTTATAACATCTTTACTATCTTGTGCATATAATCTGGATTATTCACATTTGTAATATAAAACAAATTTGTCAATTAAAGAGAATAAATCTCACTATGTTCATTTATGATCATGATAATTTATGTGTGTCATTTTCATCCTGGACACCAAAAGGCCAAATAATGTTTTATAACAAGACATTTGAGTTTTTGAAAGATAAGCCAGAAGGACTGAAAATCTATTTAAAACAAATGAAACATTTATGTGTATATCTTTGGGCATATACATACATATTCTCAGAAAATTATTTTAAATGATATTAACAGCTAATATTAAAAATTGCCTCTGAGTGACACACACAGCCTATATTCAAGTAAATTGACCATTACTTTCCATATAGTTTCATGGTAATGTTTTCTATGATTAATTATTCAATATTAAATTGTGAATAATTAGACTCTCTGCTTTGATAGTTACTTTTAGCTTTTATTTTAATCACATAATTTAGTACTCATGTTCACTTCTGGCCTTTGTCAGTTTTGTCTTTATATTATTCATATATTTTTTCATAGTTCTTACATATTATAGAATATTTTTCAAAGAGGATTTCAAGTGTCACTTGAATAATTTTAAACAAACTTCCTGAAACTTCTGCAAAGAAATGAGTCTCAGCTTCCCAAAGTCACCTAACATACTTCACATATACTGACATTGATATATTTCTGAAATTACATTTTTGAAATATTTTAGATTATTTGACAGGTTTTATTTTAAGTGATGGCAAATATCTAGTTCTCAAAATCATTTGGAAATTTTGAAAATTATATTAAGATGATAAATAATATTATGATAATGATATAATTTCAAAATCCCTTCAATTATTTCCCAATCTCTCTCTCTTATACACACACTCTTACACACTGCCAGAAAAAATATGTAAGTTATGATTATAAAAAACTAAAACCTAATTTTGAACAGACATCAAATGAACTCTGAAACTAGTATCAAATGAAATATTGCCAGCTGTAGTAGCACATGCCTGTAATCCCAGCAGCTCAGGAGGCTGAGGCAGGAAGATCACAAATTCAAAACCAGCCTCAGCAACTTAACAAGGCTCTAAGCAACTTAGCAAGACCCTGTCTCAAAATTAAATAGTAAAAAAAAAAGTAGGATCAAGGGTGTGGCTCAGTGGTTAAGCACCCCTGGGTTCAGTCCCCAGCAGGAAAAAAAAAAGAAAGAAAAAGTTTAAAAAAAATATTGCCAGAAAGTTTAAGCACATGTAGTTCCATAAGACCACACTCCACAATAATTACTTCTTGTGATTGTATGTGTATGTGAGTTTTAAATATGAAAAACAAACACAACCATTTACTTATTTGAGCATGCCTCATATTTTTATTCATTTCTAGGTTTGGTATTCCTAGACATTAAAGACATAATAGGCCACTGTGGTCAAACTCTATAACTTATTTCAGTTAATACATTAGGTAACTTTGCCTTCTTTACATCTTTTGTCCATGGTTATCCAAACTCAATTAGCTGTGGAACATTTAGCCTAACACAAGATATTAAGTAAGATATTCCTAAGATACTGCTTGGGCACAGCTGACTTTGTTTCTGTACTAACATGCTCCAATTTCAAGTTTGTTACTATACTGTTCTATTGTATTCATAGTAAGCAAAAGATGATTTTATTTAATGCAATGCTGCCTTAAGGAGGATTGCTTTGCCTTTGTTGGGAGAGAAAGAGAGATAAAGGAGTAAAGCAAGCTTGAAATGTCTACATGACCATCAAATGATGAACATCTCCACTTAGTTATATAGATTCCAATTTAAAATATTTGCAGGCAAAGTATCGGAAGATAACAAACTTTCTAAGCTTTTTTGTTTTTGAATGATCAAAGATTTTTATATAGATCCTTCATTCTTTAAATTTCCTTTGGTGTTATCCAAAGCAACAGGCATAATAATCCTGACAACTCAGAAGAAATTTGTATTATACAGCATCAACTCAGAATTTTATGGAAATAAATTTAAATTAAATTTTGCTCTATTAAGATTACTCTGAAACTATAAAGAAACAGAAGAAGTCATGCCCAAAGGCCTTCTGAAATAAAATGGGCATAACTACTACATGAAAAAGACAAATCCTTTGAACATCATACTAAAAACTAGGATATTCTACTTTTCTATAACCTCAAGGCTAAAATTTAAACATGACTGACACTGTTAGACTTGGGCTATAGAAATTATGTTCATGAATCACAAAGAAACTGGACACTGACAAAATTGCTTTTCCAGGATAACTAACAAATTATGCATAAATTATTCTAAGAGATTATTTTTTAAAACCTCTGTTCAATAACAATCAAGTTAATTTAGTGTCTAATATATGCTAGGGATTGTGCCAAACTCCAGGGGAAAGAAAAGGATAAAGAAGAATATCACAGGGTTTAAAAAGAATTAAAAAAGAGAAACTTGAAGTAAGTGTAAATAGGAAGAAATGAAATCTTTGGGATACTTATATACATGGGAGGAACCAAACCCAGATTCTAAATGAGGCATGAAGGAAATAGGAAAGAATGTGAGGCCCCCTTTAAGAAAAAAGGAAAAGAGTTCATTCCAGAAACTGAAATATGGTCTGAAGGTGAGAAGTGCATAACAAAAGGGCAAGCTGTATAGATACAAGTGGCATAGTCACACGGTTCTCAGATCATGTTGAGTTTCAAAAAGTCGGGTGTATTTTTAGGTTGCTTCTTATTGCAAAGCCAAAAAGACCCTGGAGGGTATTTTGATAGATCATGATGATAAAGTTCCTGTTCAAACTCTGGCTCACAGTGGTTTCAGACTGAGGTAAAGGCAGATGGCAAAGATAAGCAGGAATGTATTAATTTTTAATAGTCTTTCAGGAAATTGATAACATTACACTGGAGGAATGTGGCGGTAGGAGAGTATCAAATCACAGAAGACAGAATTGGTGGTTTGGATTGGCCAAACACAGGGTATGCAAAATAGAGAGGTTTCAAAACTGGCTCACAGGGGTTTGATAAGAGAAATTGAAGGTTAGTAATATGATGGAGGGAGATCATGAAATGATAAAATCTCACTTTCTGGCTTTTTTTTTTTTTTTTAGAACAAATGTGTTGCAATTTTCCCCAAACAAAAACATGAGATATTAGCTTGACCATAAACATATTATTCAAGAATTGATAAAATAGTCTTTGACTTTTCTCTTTAGTCAAATAGACTTGTAATGTATTCTTGCAATTTTAAAACATGTCTTTACTGTCAATCGAAGTTTTAGGAAGAAGAAATGGAAAACAGAACACAATTTTAAGATTTCTACTTCAGAAGCCTTGATTAATGATGAAACTAGTCACATACAAACAGATTTATAGTAATATCATTTAAAAAGCTGAGTTTTATAGATTTTAGTTTTTACATTTCTGAGTAATATCCAAATGAGAATGTCAAGTATGAAATTTCCTATGTGTTCTAGAACTTGCATGCTACTTCTGGCAAAGTCTGCTTATGGGTGTTCATCAAAGGATGGGATGTGGGTAAGAAAACCCATTAGGAGAGTGCAGTGTAAGAGCCCAGGGAAAATGTGGGACTCAAACCAACCAAAATATCACCCCTGAAGAAGTAAGCAAATTAAGAGAAATCCCATGAATGAAATAAGATAGTTAGCCCCGAGTATAAAGGAGGAAGTGACCTGGTAATGACTTTTAATTCAAGAAAGGAGAGCTCCGAGTAAAAGCATGGTCAACCGTGTTAGTGGGGTAGTCTTTGAAAGAATCTCCACAAATATTCCCTTCCTCACAGTCACAAACATTTTCCATATAATGTTTCCAGCTTATCCATTAAAAGTGGATTCCTCTCCCTTACTTCTTAAGTCTTGGTTACATTTGTGACTTATTAAGAGAATTCAAGGAAAACAACACGATGCCATTTCTGAGTCCAGGCCTGGGGAGGCCTTGCTTGCTTCTTATCCTTGTCTTCTAACTTCACCATGTGAACAAATGCAGCCAACCCAACTTTGAGAGATCCTAAGCTTCAACCACAGCTGACCCTGAATGCAAGTGCGTATTTGAGAATCAAAGACCACCTAATTGATAGAAAGATTTGCAAAAAATAATAAATGATGCTGCTCTGCATTTTGGTAACAGATATAATATTGTCTTTCACTGAGAAGAGAAAGATAAGAAAGAAAATAGGCCATATAAATTGTAATTTTTATCTTTTTTATTCACACTTGTATCATTATTATAGTTTAAACAGAAGTCAAATTGTGATCATTTGGGAAGAAAATGAGATTGGTAAATGAATAGAACAGAACCAAGATTCTGGACCATTCTTTAGGAAGCACACTTTAATCATTAGAGAGTCAGGGAGGATTTTCCAGCAGCACAGATGCCCTTTAAACTATTTGCTATGACTCTAGAACTATTCCTACTGATGAATGGCGGTGCTGGAATGAGTGAGACAAATGTGGTTTTATTTAGCAGGACAATGAAATGTAACCCTAAAGTGTAAGGTGAAGGGAGAAATGATTTATATATTATAGCAAAAGAGAGAACTTAGTTTTAAGGAAGAAAGTCAAGTAGATGAGTTGGAAATGTTAAAACAGTTAACAATAATTGAAAAGCAAAACAAAGACCTAGAACAAAATAAACAGGTCCCAGAATAAATCAGTCAATAAATCCTTGTGTAAATATTGTGACTCAGGTACCCACCTAATTATCTTAAGGAGATAAACCAAGGATAAATTATGTCAAGTATCTTCCAAAGCTTGCACCTAGGTGCAAGCCATGAAATTTAGCTTACTCTGAATTCAGTGGCAAGATTGAAACTGTAATCCATTTCCATCAAAGACCCATACCAATGATGTTTTTCCTTAAAAAAAAACAAAAACAAAAAAACACACACACACAAAACTTTACTGGAACTAAAGAGCTCCAAAAGTTTTACTAATTAATCCATGTTCCTTCTCTAAATTTTGTTCATTTTATAAGAAATATTTTATGTGAATATTCATGCTTTTGACATTGAATAGGAATGAATAGTATTGAGAACATATTGAAGTTTATTTTTATTCCTGATATTAATGTTCAGTGGAAATGTGGTTATTCAATTTTAATTCCAATCCCACTCTTAAACTGTCTAGTGTTTTAACTTCCAAAGACCTACACAATGTTTTCAGTACATTAATTAATATAAATTTTCCAAACTAAATGTATTAGAAATGCCTTCATGTTCTCATTCTTCATTAAAGACCTCAGCTTGCATTATTTTTTGTTGAGAGAATTAAAATGTTGCATGAGACTGCCACTCTGATTAGATGTGAGGTGACATTTCTGGTTAGGGGAGAGATGACACTGATGTTCTTCCTCTATTTGCATTTCACTCAGAAAATCTCAGGAGAAAGAAAAGACAATTTGGATTCAGGAAAGTGTCCAGACTGATTGAATAGTGAGAATTGGGATGTTTAGCATATCTTCTGGAAACATAAGTTATATCATGAACGTGATCCATCAAATAACAAATAACATACACTGTGCACCCCTAATTTACAAGTTTAGTGGCTGTCTGTCTTAATGTTTGGACTGGTTTGCTAAAGGCCAAAAAGGGGCTGTAACTTAAGCAACATTCTATGTAATCTATATAATCCACTCTTTCTCAAATGCAATTGAGTACAGAAGCATAGGTACAGATTTCTCCAGCCTCATTTTAAAGTAGAAATAGAATAAGATTTATTTTCAGTGGAAATATTTTGTAACAAATGAAAAGCACATAATAGTGCATATAAAATATAAATATTCAATTATCAAAAAGAAAAAAATGTTCAAACAGAAATTAAAGTGTACATATTACAAAGTCTCCTCCAATTATAATCATTAATTTTTCTGCCTATTGCTCACATGTAGTTATTAGGCAATGATCAATTTTTGTTTATTTCTTTAAAAAACTGGGTATCAGAAATTTTAGGATATGTCTCTTCTAGAACTGTAGGGAGCATGCTTCTCAGAATAATTAATATTTCCAAACTTTTGTTATTTATCATAGTGGTTCTTATTATCATGTAGCAAAAATTTCTTCTAGGAGATTTCATTCCTTCATTTCTATTGATGTATATGTGACAGATAATGTATATATAAAATGATACTTTTGGAAGTATTGGTGAATGTATTATATATCTATGAAAAACATAGTGAAATATAATTCTAGACTTATTAAAGAATCCCATTTAATGTACTTAAATATTTTTTTCTAAAATTAATCATGGATCATTCTGCCTCCATTTCCTCCTCCTGTTATCACAAGTTATCAATTAATATCAGATATATAACAGGGGGAAAATCTAGCTTACAATATTTTCACTCTTAGAAATAATAGCTTTAAATGGGAGAACACTTCAAAACTAAGGAATTGGCAAAATAATTTATAATCATTGAATCTTGCTATGTGTCAAATGCTATAATAGGCACATTTCATACTCTCATGATTAAGAAAAGGGAGCTTTAAGAAATCAGTTCTTCTTTAGAGATACATTGAGCAAGAAAGGGTGCTGCTGACACTTTTCTAACAAAAGAAAACATGATTTTTTTTTCTTTTTTATTAAACTTACCAGAGATCTGAGGTCACAGGACCAAGAGCTAGCCCCCAAAATAGAATGAGGGCATTTAACTGGTGGTTGAAAAAGAACCATAGAATTTAACTTATCTGGAAAAGATATCAATGAAACAAGCCAGAAAAGCCAAAAAGGTCCATTGCCAAAAGTCCACCATGGGCTAGTGTAGGAGTGGGATACACAGAGGGAAGGACTTTTACACTCTGATAGAAATTTCTATCAGAACTCTCCTGGGCACCCACATGAAAGATGAAACAGACTTCTGCTAATGCTTCCCCTAGGTGCTTGAGGGGGAGATGAACAGCAGCTCTGCCCCAATCCTTAGATCTATCATTATGATTTCCTATGAAATAATTTAAAGTGAGACAGACAACCAAATCTATCCCTTAAAAGGGAGAAGGAGCTGAGTCTACCTCTGGAGAAAGAAGCAGGCCAACACTGTATCTGCAGAAAGGCAGGAATGCTGAGAAGGCCATGTCCCTGAGATCCAGACAGCCAAAGAGTAAGGCTTAAAGAGTAAGGCTTAGTCAGATGATCAGAGAACACACCCACTCCACACTAAGAGGCATAAATAAAGTAACAGTGGTATGTAGCTGGGAAGGCTGCAAAAAATCATTCTTCTCAGAAGTAAAGGGAATCTGAAAAGTCAAGTGCAATTAAACTCTGAAATAAACTTCTGAAAAATTAGCCTATACTGTGAAGGTATAACTGGGGAATTTGAAGCATCTTAGTTGCTAATGATAATTGTAGCTGTAGCAAACTTTAAACCTAGCATAATTTCTGCTACATTAATATAAAGTCCACACACACACACACCCACAAAACCTCACAAAAGCAAAAGAATCAGTAAATTTGAAGATAGGTTCATAAAATGTGGCCAAACAGAAATGCAAATAGAAAACCCCCCTACACACACAACAAAGCAAAACAAAAACAAAAACATGTTTGTTTATGTAATATACTGCCAATCTGATAAGCAAATTGTTAGAAAAATCTAGAACCTGATAGAACCTGCAATATTTTTCAAGAAAACTAATTTAGACTCTTGAACAATATCATGTGAGAGAACCATTCTAGATAGACAGGTTGAATAGCTACAAGCAAGAAGTGAAACTTCTTTGATTGGATCTTGAGAGAAAGATGTAGTGTGGGAGAGAAAGAAGAGAATTGTTTTAGTCAGCTATTTCACTGCTATGACTAAAAGATCTGACCAGAACAATTTTAGGAGGAAAAGTTTATATGGGAGATCACAGTTTCAGAGGTCTCAACCCACAGATAGCAGGCTCCATTCCTCAGGGCTCAAGGTGAGGCAGAATATTATGGCAGAAGAGTGTGGCAGAAGGAAGAAGCTCACATAATAATTAGAAAGCAGAGAGAGCACTCCACTTGTTAGATACAAATATATACCCCAAAGCCACACCCCAAATACCCTGCCTCCTCTACCCACACCCCACCTACCCTGTCACCAATTAATCCCATCAGATGATTGATTCTCATCATCAAAACCCAGTTATTTCTATTTCTTCTCTGAACCTTCTTGCATTGTCTTACGTGTGAGCTTTTGGGTGACACTTCACATCCAAACCATAACAAGAGTCTTGGTGGAATTAAACAAATGCTATATGGATATTGTATTATTTGTTAAACTATTCTGTAGATTTCATAATTTTTAAACACAAAAGGAAAAGAAAGTTTTTTTTTTCTTTTGCCTGGATTTCTTCATATATAACTTCTAGCACTGTATCATTCTCACAGAAGGAACTCAAATAAATAAATGCTCAATGAATGCATATGTAAATAAATACTACAAGATGCAATTTGCTTCTGGAATCCCACACTAAAGAAGAATGTTACCTTGGATCATTCTTTCTTAATACTCTCAAGAAATAAAAGCACAGTTTTTAACTCATTTCATTCAAGCTCAAATATCTCAAAATTTTCAAACTTTGTAGTCATCTTAAATGAGAAAAACAAATAAATACTTTATGGAATTTAAGTCCAGTCACCATTATTAATCACTATTTTTCCTTTCATGTTTTCAATAAAGTGGATAGTCATTAGATAATAATAAGATTCAGGATTTTTTCTACATAAAATTATGTAGAGTATGAATTAATTGGAGTTGAGCAAATGAACAATAGTTCAACAAATCCAAATTAGAATAAAGAGAAAGTATTTCTAGTACAATTTTGACACAAAAAGGGAATTTAAAGATAGTCATATAAATTTATCCTCTGGAAATGTGAACTAGTGTTTCAGAAGAGTCTGGATAGTCTAAGATATTCTTTGGAGGCAAGCACAAACCAGAAGTCAAGAGAGAAGGAAGACAAATTTGAAAATGTTGAGTAGGAGGTGACAGTGTGGGCGGAGCCTGAAAGTGAGAAGAAGTAGAACGTACCATCCAAAGAAGAAAACAGATTTGTGTCCCTGGAATAATCTTGTTCAAAGAAAGCCTCTTTCCTTATAATTACACTACTAAGATAGTTACTACTTTCTGGAAAATTAGAATTTTCAAAATGGTTGTGTAACTTTGTTGTAACAGATGAGACAATTTCAAGAAACTTGATTAGATTCTGCTCCTTACACATAAATTGTACAAAGTTCAACTTCTCACATATGGTTCTGTACATAACAGAAATGCTCCAATATGTGTTTTTCATTTTTAAGTATGGCTTTCTATTTCTTTTCTTTTTTCATAACTTTCTCAATGTAATAGGCCTTTTTGTTTGCTTTGTATTTTATTTTGGTTTGTTCTTGTGTTGGAATTATTTTAATGTTGGATTTTCATGCAGTTAATGAACTCTGATACCAATTAACCATTTGCACATTATTATTTCACATTACATGTAAAATTGGCTACAGTATTAAGTGTCTAAGTCAATGGAACTTTGTCAATGTATTGAAATGAAATGACATAGAATATAATTTGTATACATTCATATTCATTCTGAAGAATGAACTGCAATTAAATACCATTCATTTTCAAATGCTCTTTCTAATGATACCAGTAACAACACCGTAAGCATTTTTATTCCACTGGAGGTTTTTTTTTTTTTTTTTTTTTGTACCATTTTACCATTAAGCAATTAATTTTGAGTTTTTGTTTGTGCCAACATCCTCATAACACTTTATAAATACTTGTGTTCCACCTGCAGCTTTTAATGAGGAATGAGTCTTTTCACAGCAGCCACCTCAGAACATCAGTCCAAGGGATTGTGTTTGGCGCACCAAGCTGTTAAATTTTCCTGTCATTTGTTCTTTCTCTGTGTGTGTGTGTGTGTGTGTGAGTGTGTGTATGTTTAAAACACTGCCTGCGGCTTTACTGTTCCTTATTAAAAGGAAAGCACTGTCAGAATTTCAACTGGTTTCTAATGCCTGAACACCAATTAAAATCTGCTTAAGACAGCAGCGGAAATATACTCTGATTCCTCACTTGGTAACTGAATGACTTGGTTCTAATAAGTCTGTTTCTATAAGCTAAAATATTTATTAAAATAGCACCTAGGTTTTCAGAAATATGTCTGGCTAGGAGAAAAAAAATAGTCAAGCTGTAGAAATCAGCTACCTAACCAAAAAAGAATCCAGAACCAAGTCTATCTTTTATCTTAATTAGGATGTGAGGTGGCATGAGTCATGAGGACATTGAACCAAGGCATTGAGAAAATACAGTAATACATGATTGTGTGTTGAGGAAAGGAGATAACAGGAAGGGACTTCACAAGGAATCCCATGAAAACACATTTTGAAATATAGGAATCAAATGAGAAACTTACAAAATAACTAAAACATGTTAGAAAAACATGCTGTTACCTTACCCTTTAAAAAATAAATCAAGATGACTATAAGACAAGTATAAAAGAATGTGGATCCTGTACTAATAGCACAAATCAAAAAATTACTGAAAACATTATATACTAGGTAACAAAAAATTAAAAATGAGAAATATATCAAAGTATATCAACAAAGATAGTACATAGGAGACAGCTTTTTATGTGTGGAGGACATGAAAACTGGTTTTAAAAACCTCCAAAACAGTAATGTAAATAATTTGTCTAATTCTTTGTGTGCTTTTATAAATACTTCAAAAAACATTTCCTGGAAAGGTTAAATTTTCTTTAAAATAAACTAAGAAAATGATTGCATAATTCATATGTTAATGAACATAACTTGCTACACAGCAAAGTTCATAAATCTACTAAGCAAAAAATGTCTTTACTTAGAGCCTTTCCCATAGGATTTTAACAGAAAAACAGATGTTGCAAGTATTTAAAAGATACTCCAAAGCTGGGCATGGTGGCACACGCCTGTAATGCCAGCACTTTGGGAGGCTAAGAAAGGAGAATTGCAAGTTCAAAGCCAGCCTCAATGAAGGCGAGGCACTAAGCAACTCAGTGAGATTCTGTCTCTACATAAAACACAAAATAGGGCTGGGGATGTGGCTCTGTGGTCGAGTTTCCCTGAGTTCAATGCCCCATACCAAAAAAAAAAAAAAAAAAAAAGATACGCCAAACCGTAGACTAAGTGGTAACTGGAGAAAAAAATCTTTTAAGCACTGCCATATCTGCATCTTGACTTAAGCAAATGAACAATACTATTTACTGAGATCAGAGGACTTGGGAGAGAACAGGTTTGGTCGCAGATTTATAGGACATGCATGTTCTATTCTGTTACACTTGATTGTTCTTTAAACATGAAGTTGAAGACGTTCAATCCAAGTGAAGATGGCTGGATTGCTTGTTCCTACTGCAGTCCAGAAATGTGAGAAGACATACACCTGGGTACTTAAAACTTGAACCAGGAATCACATCCCACACTTACCTAATTTTTTATTTCTTTTGTGTTCCATAGGGTTTATCTTATATAACTAAACATTTTGCTTCATCATCTTCTACAGAGCCACCTAAACTTAGGCATCTCTCTGATGCATAAAGGAATCTCCTTAAGACATTATTTCATGGTGAACATGAAATAGAGAGTACTAGGGAGAACCAGAGTTGAAGGTACATGCATGGGACAATCAGGGTTTGAAAGCTTGGAGGCTGGACCAGATCTCTTAGGACATAGAGAAAGGAAATGCATGGAGGTGAGAGATGGTGACTGAGGAGTGAGCTCAGGGCTATTCTATAATGTTTCAGAAAGCAGAGAGGAGTTAAGAAAATAGGCAACAAGAAAACAATAAAACCACAAATGAAACAAGACGTAAAAAAGTTTAAAGAAAAAAAGACTCAGTTAAATCTGTTAAATGAAGCTAAGGCTTTATAGAAATGACAAAATAGTGGAGTTCCGGATTGGAATATTAAATGGTAGTGGCTTAAGAAGAAATTCTATGGAGTTCTAGGCACTAAAACTAAACTGATATGAATTAAAGAGAGAATGATAGAAAATGGAGAATGTGGGTACACAAAACTAATTTGAGTCATTTGTTTTGAGGATAGCAGAGAAACAAAACAATAGCTGGAAGGAAATTCAAGATAAATTGAACATAATTGAAGATATGGATTACAAACTAGTGACAATGTGCCAAGTCCACAGTGGACAAGTTATGGTATGAAAAATAATGGAAGTATTAAAAACAAAGGCAAAATCAGAGTTATGTAAAGTAGGTGATATTTGGAGGATAATTCTAACCATTGGTCCATTATTGACCATCATCTTTGTAAATAGATTTGACACAAAAAACAACCAACTTCAATTGGAATATTATGGACTTAAAGTATTAGGTCTCAGGAAACATGCTGCGGAATCAAAACCAGAACAATGATCTACCACTAGCACGTGGTAGACCTACAACAAACATATAGAAAGATAATGATTTTAAGAGTACAGTCAAGACTGATGGATCCTACCTACTCCTGGTTAACAGTTTCATCAGCATCTTAGGGGGAATTTGCAATAAACTTGTAACTTGCATTATCTATTTGCAACTTAACTAAAATATGTGTGATTAATTCCAGAATATGTGCTCACAGAGGTGTCATTATTCCTTTATTTTTTATTATTATTATTTTTTGGTACTGGAGATGGAACTCAGGGGCACTCGACCACTGAGCCACATCCCCAGCCCTATTTTATGTTTTATGTTTTATGTAGAGACAGGGTCTCACTGAGTTGCTTAGCGCCTCGCCATTGCTGAGGCTGGCTTTGAACTCATGATTCTCCTGTCTCAGCCTCCCAAAGTGCTGGGATTACAGGCTTGCGCCACCGCGCCCGGCTCCTTTATTACTTTTTTAAACAAATCACAAAAAGTAATTACTTTAGGGATTTTTTAAGGAGAGATACAAAAATTGATAGTCACATCCTACTTTTAAATGATTTGTTAATTGTTTCTATTTTTCCTCGTTTTTAGACTACAGAGTGCATTTGTTACCTCATTAAAAGTTTCTTTGTGTAGATTTTTATCATTTAACCTATAATCAGTATATTGATATATAGTTCAATATTTCCATTATAAAATATGTGGGGCTTGTTCCTACTGCAGTCCAGAAATATGAGAGGAAATATACCTGGGCACTTGAAACTTGAAGCAAAATCACTTCTCACACTCATCCTATTTTTTTTTTTTTTTTTTTTTGTTCTGTGTCCCATAGGGTTTATCTTACCAACTAAACTTGGCTTCTTTCTCTTCAACCCAAACCCAGATATCTCTCTGATTCCTAAAAGGAACCTCAGTCAGACATTTAAAGGCCCTGGTCCTAACGTGAAGAAGTAGGAAGAAGGGAAGAGGAAGAAGAACAAGAGCAGAGAGGAGGAAGAAGAGGAGGATAAGCGAATAAATTTCATTTTGCTTTGTACTTGGATCTTGTTTTTCTGTCTCAGAAATTGTGGGGAGATGTCATGACATTTACAGTTACTTCTAAGTAGTAAATAACATTCTTGTTCTCACATATTTAATATTTAATACAGCTTAATATAAATTTAAGCATTAACAGGACCAGTACTCTTAAGGATGCAAAGTAATGGGAACTTTCATTCTTTGTGGGATGCAAATGGTACAGCCATTTTGAAAGATATTTTGGCAGTTTCTTAGAAAACTAAACATATTCTTATCACATCATATAACAATTAAGATCGCCAGGCGCGGTGGCGCATGCCTGTAATCCCTGCACTTTGGGAGGCTGAGACAGGAGAATCGCGAGTTCAAAGCCAGCCTCAGCAATGGCGAGGCGCTAAGCAACTCAGTGAGACCCTGTCTCTACATAAAACACAAAATAGGGCTGGGGATATGGTTCAGTGATGGAGTACCCCTGAGTTCAATCCCTGGTACCAAAAGAAAAAAGATCCTTGGTATTTCCTCAAGTGAATTGAAAATGTATGCCTACGTAAAAATATGCACATGTATGTTTATAGCAACTTAATTCATAGTTGTCAAAACATGGTAGTAATCAGTATGTCCTTTGGTAGGTAAATGGATGAATAAACTCTGGTGCATCTAGACAGTAGAAAATGCTCAGTACTAAAAATAAGTAAATAAGTTATCAAGTCTTGAAAAGACACAGAGAAGCCTTAAATGTATATTATTCAGTGAAAGAAGTTAATCTGAAAGGACTACCATACCATACCATATGATACCAGATGTCTAGAAAAAGAACTATGTAGAGAGCAAAAAGATCATTGGTTGTCAGGTGTTTGGGAAAGGGAAAGTTGAATAAACAGAACACAGAGGATTATTTGAGCAGTGATATTATTATGCTTGATAGTCAATGTTGCAAATATTGAAATGCAAAAACCCATCATAAGTCTGTGAAAAAGAACAGAATGTACATCAGGAGAGGAATCTAATATAAATTACAGACTTTGGGTTATAATGATGAATCATTATAGGTTATTGATTGTAATACACTACTATGATGTGGTACATTGATAGGGTAAGGCTAGGATGGGTGGGAGGTGGGAGTACATGGAAAATCTATGCACTTTCCATTATACCACAAATCCTGATAATACAGAAAAAAATCTTTTAATTAAACATTTGAGATAACACTAAATTCACAAGTGATTGTAAGCAATTATACAAAGAAACTGTATATGTATTCTCTTCCCAATTTCCCCTAATGATAACATCTTGCAAAACTATAGTCCAGATTACAACCAGAATATTGACATTGGTGAAGTCAAAATACAGAACATTTCCATCATGAAAATCACTTGCAGGTTGTCAAAGGTTAGGAACTCTGCCCTTAGGTTATATTCCATACAGGGTCTTTCTATTTGCTCTGGAGATGTTACTTTCCCTTTCAGAGCCACAACCACTTTTCTCCCACACTCACCATCTCCTTCACTCCTGGAAACTAGTAATATATTATTTCTATTTTTTTTATATTTCCAAATGTTACTATATTGATATAATAATATAGTACACAGCCTTTTGAGGTTAAATTGTTTTCCCCAATGAGCATAATGCTCTTGAGATCTACTCAAGTTGTGTATATTGATCATCTCTCTCTTTTTTATTGAGGAATAGTATTTTATGATATGGATATATGACTGTTTAACGATTTATTTATGGAAGTATATTCCAGTTGTTTCTAGTTTTGCCTATTAAGAACAAACTGTTCTAAACATTCAACAAGTATCAAACTTTCATCCAATTTGAAGATTCCTATCTTACAGATCAAGTGTGACTCAGATGCATGGCTTTTATGTAGAAGCAATTAAAGAGGACATATGGAGATTTTAGATTTATTTTTACAGGTCCTGTATTACCCTAATCCAATTTTGTGTATTTTCTATGGCAGATACTCAATTTCCTCAGGATGTTTCTTCATGTTTCAGAAAATTCCCTAAGTGGCAACCCCTGAATTGTATTTTCTTAATTCCAGAAATTCAGGCCTCACTTAGTTCTCTTCCAACTACACACCCAACACAGATCATTTCTATGAAGGCCACAATCTCAGGGCATGCTGCCTCACAAATTGTGTCTTTCAAGGTGCCTCACGGTCTACTGCTTGGTGCTGTGGTTTGAATATGATCTGAATGTGTTCTCTAGAGGCTCATGGGCTATGACGTTGAAGGGGTGGACCTTAAGAGGTGAAGCCTAGTGGAAGGTACTAAAGTCATTGGTCACTGCCCTCAGAAGGCATTGAGTGATTAATTTCAGGACCCTGGCTAGTTCCCTCAAGAGCAAGTCACTGAACATGACTTGCCCCTAAATCTTTCTGCCTTCAGGCCTTCCATGTGACCCTTTATGCGTGTGACACGTTCCCTTTTCACTTTCTACCATGTTGTTATACAGCCAGAAGGCCCTGACAAGGACATGAATATCATGATTATCTATCTTCAGAACCATGAACTAAGTTATTTTCTTAATAAAATACCCATCTTCAAGTATTTTGCTATATCAACACAATAGAGAAACATGCTTATTTTGGAACATGAGGAAAATAATTTTTCCTATAAGAAATTGGAAATAAAGTATATGCATTAAATATTTCTCGTCTCCTCTGTTAACAAAAGCAGCTGCAACCAGACTGCTAGTCTGTTCGTTTTTCCCTTCCCTTCCCTTCCC